>CAUYLG010050606.1:0-140098 GCA_963573385.1 Cacajao melanocephalus | reverse complement strand
GAAGGAAGGAAAGAAAGAAAGAAAGAAAGAAAGAAAGAAAGAAAGAAAGAAAGAAAGAAAGAGAAAGGAAGAAAGGAAGAAAAAGGGAGGGAGGGAGGGAGGAAGGAAGGAAGGAAGGACGGAAGGAAGGAAGGAAGGAAGGGAGAAAGGGAGGGAGGGAGAGAGGGATGGAAATAAGGAAGGAAACCAGAAGACAGGAGAAAATAAACAGAACTTCTGACAATGGGAAATGATATTGTTTAAATTAAAAAACAGAAAGAAAGAAAGACAGGAGGAAGGAAAAGAAAGGAAGGAAGAAGGGAAGGGAGGGAAGGAGGGAGAGAAGGAAGGAAGGAAGGAAGAAAGGAAGGAAGGGAGGGAGGGAACCAGTAGACAGGAGAAAATAAATAGAACTTCTGGCAATGGGAAATGATATAATTTAAATTAAAATCAGTGGATGGCCAGGAGAGGTGGTTCATGCTAGTAATTCCAGCATTTTGGGAGACGAAGGTGGGCGGATCACCTGAGACCAGGAGTTTGAGACCAGCCTGAACAACATGGTGAAACCCCATCTCCACTAAAAATATAAAAATTATCCAAATATGGTGGCATGTGCCTGTAATCCCAGCTACTCAGGAGGCTCAGGCAGGAGAATCGCTTGAACCCAGGAGGCGGAGATTGCAGTGAGCCGAGATCACGCCACTGCACTCTAGCCTAGGTGACAGAGTGAGACTCCTTCTCACATAAATAAATAAATAAATAAATAAATAAATAAATAAATACTCAGTGGATGGATGAAACAGATGAGAAGCAGCTAGATGGAAGTGAGGGTGCTATCAGCTGGAGAGGAGGAGGGTTCATGCTTTTCCTCGTCCTCCTCCAGGCTGGTGGCTGAGGCTCAGCCGGGGGAGGCCGGGGTCCAGCCTGAGGGCGGCTACCTCAGACAGGCCTTCACATTGCACGTGGGCCTGGATCCACTCCAGCCGGTCAGAGTTCTCCTTCTCCCGCACCCCTTCGTTCACTTGGGAGCAGAGCTCTTCCGCCTTCTCCAGGGCGTGCTTCAGGTGGCTGTGGTCCGGGTGGTTTTCAGGGGTGTTCTCCAGGATCTACACAGGAAAACAAAAGCGACCACCTCCTTTTAAGCAGTGTGAGTGGGCTTGTGATCTGGAGTCCTGCAGAACCAGGCCCAGTGGGGCATGGCACTGTCCTTTCATGAACAGTGCCCACTTGAACAACCGCAGCTCTGAGCACCCACATGGCAATCACGTGGCAGATGACGGCCACTCCTTGTTGGCTCCAGTGGGTGGCCCTGCAGAGCAATGGATGGTCCCACCCGTGAGGCCTCAGCCCAGCCGCACACCCTGAATGTCCAGGGCAAGCTGTGTGATCTGTCCTGCAAAATGCTAACATCATAGGGTGGACCCTGAGCCACACAGGCAGACTCACAGGATCACAGCGTGTACCTATAACCATGGAGCCAAGGGAGCCCTTAGAATTTCTCTTTGAAAACATTCACCATTTCACAGAGGAATAAACTAGTTCCCGAGACCAGGAGCAGAGCCCAGCCATCAAGCCCCAGTTCCACACTGCTTTCCCACCTGTCCACGCACCTGGGGGAACTTAAAATACAATTCTGGCATTTCATGTGCAGAGTGTTCCATCAACTCACTGATGAGGGTCAAAGAGCCAACAGGTGCCCTTGGGGGGCAGGGCAGGGACAGCGCAGTCTCTGCTTAGCATGCAGCCTGGGGCATGGGGGAGTGGTGGCTGCAGCAACGGTGAGGGCACCCGCGCAGAGAATGGCTCTTTTCTGGGTCCACGCACCTCTGGAATCACATGCAGATGGGTGCAGCAGAGCAAGAGTGTGATTTTCTAAGCAGACCATTCGAGGTGGGGGTTAAGAGTGCCAGCTCTGGAGCTAGACCTCCTGAATTTAAATCCCTGCCCCACCACAGACCAGCCATGATTTAGGCTGGTCACATAAATGTTCTTTGTTTTTGTTGTTGTTATTTTTGTTTTTTTGAGATGGAGTTTTGATCTCGTTGCCCAGGCTGGAGTGCAGTGGTGCAATCTTGGCTCACTGCAACCTCTACCTGCTGGGTTCAAGCAATTCTCCGGTCTCAGCCTCCCAAGTAGCTGAGATTACAGGCACCCACCACCACGCCTGGCTAATTTTTGTATTTTCAGTAGAGACAGGTTTCACCATGTTGATCAGGCTGGTTTCGAACTCCTGACCTCAGGTGATCCACCTGCCTCGGCCTCCCAAAGTGCTGAGATTACAGGCATAAGCCACTGCACCTGGTCATAAATCTTCTTTTTTGTTCTGCTCTGTCGCCCAAGCAGGAGTGCAGTGGCACAATCTTGGCTCACTGCAATCTCTGCCTCCCAGGTTCAAGCGATCCTCTTACCGCAGCTTCCTGAGTAGCTGGGATGTCTCTACTAAAAGTACAAAAATTAGCCACCACGCCTGGCAGCTAACTTTAGTAGAGATGGGGGTTTCGCCATGTTGGCCAGGCTGATCTCAAACTCCTGGCCTCAAGTGATCTGCCTGCCTCAGCCTCCCAAAGTGCTAGGATTAGAGGCGTGAGCCACCACGCCTGGCACACATAAATGTTCTGAGTCTCAGGTTCCTCCCATGGGAATTGGGGAGGTTAATAGCTTCCTTTATAAGGTTGTGTGGGGGACTAACTGACCTCTTGGCAAAGCACCTGGCTCTTAGAAAGTGCTTAATAAGCAGGAGTGATTATCATCAGATCCGCAAAGGACTTGAAAACAGTCACCACCGTGTGCTGGAGAATGAAGAAAGACCCTAAGCCACCTTTGAAACGTACCAGGAGAATGTGTGTACGTTTCAAAGGTGGTACACCTTTGTTCATGAACAAGGCCTGGGCAAATAGGACATGCCTTGTCCACGTACAAATAGTGTAAATGGCCCTGACCGCTGAATTTCTCATCCCAAAAGCATACCGTGGTTTAAAGTCTTAAGTAGGTGCTCAAGTGGAAAAAAACACGAACTGTTTTCTATGTCCTATGTGTCCACAAATCAATTCCAAGCAACAACCCCAACCTCTGGGCCAATCCCGACTGTACCTTAGAATCCATTTGGAAAATCTGAGGCCTCATCCATGACTAAATCGAAATCCCTGGGAGTGAAACTCAGGCTTAGGGTTTTTCTAGAGGTTCCCAGATGTTCTAATATGCAGCCAAGTCTGAGAATCACTACTCTAGGCTAGGAACCCACCCAGCTGGCTTGAGTAAACTCATTTGTTTTGTTTAGTTTCAAAATCCAAATAGGGTTGTCAGTTTTTCTAATTATAAAATATTGGACAATGTACAAAATTTAGAAAATTCAAAAAGTTATGAAGAACCTAAAAGTCACCCACAATCTCCCCATCTGAAGAGAACCTCTGTCTAGGTGTTACTTAATATACTCTGCCTAGATACATACATACATACATACACAATTTTTTAAAAATAAAAATTGCTTTGGGAGGCCAAGGTGGGAGGATCACCTGAGGTCAGGAGTTTGAGATCAACCTGGCCAACATGGTGAAACTCCGCCTCTACTAAAAATACAAAATTTAGTCAAGTGTGGTGGCACACACCTTTAGTCTCAGCTACTCAGGAGGCTGAGGCAGGAGAATCTCTTGAACCCAGGAGGTGGACGTTGCAGTGAGCCGAGATTGTGCCACTGCACTCCAGGCTGGGTGGAGACTCTGTCTCAAAAAAATGTAAAAATAAAAATTGGATCATACAACTATTTTGTACAATGTACTATTTTGCACACTGCTTTATAGTACAAAGTTCCATATCCATTTCATACATACTATCATTTTTTAGGGTTTTATAATATATCATTATTGGGGCAGACCCCAGTAATGGGCACCTCACTGGACACAATGCATTTAAATAGTTCCCTTACCATAAAATTTTATGTTGCTTCCAACTTTTCAATATTTCTCAAATTAATTCCTTAGAATAAATTCCTAGAGGTGGAATTGCTGAGCCAAAGAGAAATTATAGTTGGATCTATACATCGCCTTCCAAAAAAAGGCTGTATCAATTTAACTTCCATCCAGATCTTTGCCAACACTGGGGAACTAAAATCTTTTCAATATGCGCCCATCTGGCAAGATGTATCAAAGCATCAATATATGCCCGTTTGGCAAATCAAAGTATTTTCTTCTTTTGTTATATATTTTCGTTTATTGCCTATGAGTTTGAACTTTTTATACATTTAGTACATAAGTGTTCTCAATGATAAAGCTAACATTTATATACTGCCTAGTATAAGCCACTTTGCATATGTCAACTCAGCTAATTCTCACATCACTATGCAGTAGGTACTACCAGTATCTCAATTTTACAGACTAGAAACCGAGGCCCAGAGAGGTTATGTAACTTATCGCACACAGTGCTAAGTACCAAGATTCAAATCCAGCCAGCCCAGCTCCAGGCTATGTGCACTTCACTGCTATTCTGCACTGCCTCTCAGCAACTTCTATATTCTATCTTTTTTTTTTCTTTTCTTTTCTTTTTTTTGAGACAGAGTTTCACTCCATCACCCAGGCTGGAGTGCAGTGGCTCCGTCATAGCTCACTGCAGCCTGACCTTCCAGACTCAAGTGATTCTCCCACCTCAACCTCCTGACACATGCCACCATGCCTGGCTACTTTTTTTATTTTTATTTTTTGTAGAGATGGGGTTTCACCATGTTGCCCAGGCTGGTCTTCAACTCTTGGGCTCAAGCAATCCTTCTGCCTCAGCCTCCCAAAGTGCCGGGATTACAGACGTGAGCCGTTGTGCCTGGCCTTTGCCTGTTTTTCTATTAGCGTATTTGTGGTTGTAAGGGTGCTGGATATAGCTACAGATATCTACTTATATTTTAGTACCTATGCATGTACAGTTAAAAATGTTTACCCAGTTTATGCCTTTCACTTGTCTTTTTCTTTAGTTTTCTTTTTTTTCTGTCACCAAGGTTGGAGTGCAGTGGCATGACCACAGCTCACTGCAGCCTCGAACTCCTGGGCTCAAGGATCTTCCTGCCTCAGGCTCTGGAGTAGGCAGGACTACACATACATCCCACCATGCCTGGCTGAGTTTTTAATAAATGTTGTAGAGATGGGGGGGGTCTCACTGTGTTTCCCAGGCTGGTCTTGCATTCCTGGCCTCAAGCAATCCTCCCACACCTTGGCCTCCCAAAGTGCTGGGATTACAGACATGTGTTACCATACCCAGTTTGTCATTTGTCTTTAAACTTTGCTCATTATATTTTGTTGTGAGAAATTAAGAAAAATTTTTATGCAAATAACATATTAACATATTCTTGGTATGCAAGATTCAATCACTACAGAAATATGTACAGCAAATGTAAAAATTTCCTTCATTCCCCTACCCCTGAGGTAACCACTGCCAACAGACTGAAGGGCATTCCTTTAGATGCCCTTTATATATTTAATAGTTGCATGTAGTTTTCCCCCCTTTTTGCAAAATGCATCATACCGTAGAGCTGCTCAGTGAGTTTAGCATTGCTTTTTTCACATAACAGCATTTTCTCAGTGTCCTTCCATGCTAATACATAGAGTAGAAGTTGCCCTGTACCTTTTAAAATATTTTCATAGTACAGATCTATGAAAATATTTATTTTCATAAACATTTATTTAACTATTCCCATTAATGAACATCTAGGTTGTTCCCAGACTAAAAGGTGGGGTTTTTTTTTTTTTTTTGGAGACAGAGTCCTACTTTGTTACCCAGGCTGGAGTGCTAGAGGGTGATCTCAGCTCATTGCAACCTCTGCTTCCTGGGTTCAAGATATTCTACTGTCTCAGCCTCCTGAGTAGCTGGGATTATAGGTATGCACCATGTAAGGAACATGGCTGTGCTGCAGCCAGGCAGACATAGGCTGAAGTAAACATCCTGCATGACTCAGCGGGATTAGAGTGCAAGTGCACAATTCCATGCATTATATAGTCACAGCTTTGTAGCCATAACATGGGAGGCTCATCACCTGGCTCCAAGCCACTATTATGTGTGAGGTGTGTAAAGGCAACACCAACACTGTGAAAAAGCTGCTGAATAAAGCCATGTCCCATCTACCTGCTGACTCGAGTGTTCTTCCAGCTGCCTGCCCTATGTCCACACATTCCCCTTGGACCTCAGCTGGGGCTCGATCCTGACACACCATTACTCCTGGCTAATTTTTTCTGTGTTTTTAGTACAGACAGGGTCTCCACATGTTGGCCAGGCTGGTCTTGAACGCCTGACCTCAAGTGATCCACCTGTCTCAGTTTCCCAAAATGCTGGATTACAGGTGTGGGCCACCTGTAGCCAAAAGTTTGGGTATTTTTTAGGTTTTTGTGATCTAAATCCTTTAAGTTTCTGTCTTTGAGACCATGCTAAGAATTCCTCCACATCATATCATTAAAATATTTAGTCTTAGTACTTTGGTGGATTTCATATGTATCTCATAGATGACCACTTTTCAATTCTCTTCTTAGTTCAGCTGGTTTTCAGTTCATTCTTCTGGGTGCTCTGGAAGTAATCAATAGTGCTTCTGCAAATAATGATAGTTCTTTTTTTTCCCCCTCTTTTTAATATTTGTGCCGTTCAATCCTTTTCTTGTTTTAGTTTTTCTCCCATTGGCTAGATCTGGAACACCTATTTTAAAAGCTTGTTTTCAACTTCAATTTGCAATTAAACATTGGGAGAAAAAAGAGAAGTACTGAGCTAATTAAGCAGTAACTGCGGTGTTGGAAGAGAGAAAACAGTAGGTTGAAAGCTTATTTCAAAACTAATTATTTCATTCAGCCAAAGATCCACAGTGTATTTTATGGAGTTGAGCTGGGGCTGGAAAGAGGAGATGGCTTATGTGGGAGGGAGATTTGTCACATGTAAGAAGATGGAGCAAATAAGGAAACACAATGAGGATACTGAGAGCCAGGCTCTTCACAGAGTAGGGAGTTACAAATGCAGAAAGGGGAAGGCTGTAATAGATTCTGCAGTACTAGATTAGAATAGGAGGTATTGGTGTGAATTCATGAGTTCTAATATACACGGATAGATGGATCTAGAAATAAATATATGTGTATATACATTGGCATATGTAAATATGTGTGCATGAAAAGACATTCACATATTTCCTAGCTCTGCCACTGAGAGGAACACAAAGCAAAAACACCCCAGCAGCAATGAGCACACCAGTGCCCACACCTGAGTTTCTAAATACCATTCTCTATTAAAAGGAACCAGATCTAAAACCTCTTTCCAGGAGCTACACTCCCTGTGGTTTTATGAGCACAGGCTCAGAGGACATCTAAGTCTGTTCACTTGTTTTACAGGTGGAGACACTGAAACCCTAATTTGGTTCTTTTTTTCTTTTGGTATTGGCTTTCTCAAAGTGACAGAAAAACAGTCATCTAGTATCAACACACAGTGTCTGATATGGTTTGGCTGTGTCTCTACCCAAATCTCATCTGAATTGTAGTTTCTATAATTCCCACATGTTGTGAGAGACCAGGTGGAGATAACTGAGTCATTGGGGTGGTTTCCCCCAACCTGTTATCCAGATAGTGAATGAGTTTTCACAAGATCTGCCGGTTTTATAAGGGGTTTCCCCCTTCGCTGGGCTCCCATTCTTCTCCTTCCTGCCATCATGTGAAGAAGGATGTGTTTGCTTCCCCTTCCATCATGATTGTTAAGTTTCCTTACAATCAGGCCTCGCCGGCCATGTGGAACTGAGTCAATTATGCCTCTTTCCTTATTAATCACCCAGTCTTGTGTAGTCCTTTATAGCAGCATGAGAATGGACTAATAGTGTCTCGCCATGGTCTTCTGAAAACAGGTCGTAGGCATTATGTTTCTTTCTCTTTCCTGCTAAGAAAATCAAGGCCTAGAGGCACTGGGCCTGTCTTTAAGAAAGAATTGGCCAGGCGAGGTGGCTCAGACCGTAATTCTGTAATCCCAGTACTTTGAGAGGCTGAGGCAGGCAGATCACCTGAAGTCGGGAGTTTGAGACCAGCCCGACCAACATGAAGAAACCCTGTCTCTACTAAAAATATAAAATTAGCTCGGTGTGGTGGCACATGCCTGTAATCCCAACTACTTGGGAGGCTGAGGCAGGAGAATCTCTTGAACCCAGGAGGTGGAGGTTGCAGTGAGCCAAGATCATGCCATTGCACTCCAGCCTGAGCTACAAGAGCGAAACCCCATATTGAAAAAAAAAGAAAGAACCAAGGGAGAAAGGCACAGACCACAGACTTTCTGTGATTCCATGTTATTTTCTTTTAGAAAAAAAAATAAAAATAAAAACATTAAGGACTAAGGTCTCATTTCCTGACTTACAAGGTAGAAGTCACCTGGTCCTTGGTCACACGTCTGAAGACTGTGCAGTATTAGCCCTAGTGGGTTTTTTGTTTTCGTTTTTGTTTTTTGAGACGGAGTCTCACTCTGTCGCCCAGGCTGGAGCACAGTGGCACAATCTCGGCTCACTGCAACCTCTGCCTCCTGGGTTCAAGAGATTCTCCTGCCTCAGCCTCTTGCATAGCTGGGACTACAGGCGTGTGCCACCATGCCCTGCTAATTTTTTGTATTTTTAATAGAGACAGGGTTTCACCGTGTGAGCCAGAATGGTCTCGATCTCCTGACCTCATGATCCACCGCCTTGGCCTCCCAAAGTGCTGTTGTTTTTTGTTTGTTTGTTTTTAGAGAGAGACAGGGTCTCGTTATGCAGCCCAAGCTGAGCTTAAACTCCTGGGGCTCAAGCAATTGGCCCACCTCGGCCTCCCGAGTGCTGGGATTACAGGCGTGAGCCACCACGCCCCGCCAGCTCTTTGTGTGGTAAACCAGCTTTTCTTTCTGAGTTACCAAGCAGACCTCTGACACCTTGTTGTCTTGTGCTTTCTACGCAACAGCTACCAGGTGTGTTCGCTGGGAAACTTGTCCATGGCCCACCCCCTCCAATGTAGAGAAAGCATTCCCCTGCTTGAAAAGGCAAGATGGGTACTTACATTTTTAATGATCAGTGGGTATCTTGTTACCCGTTGCATAGGCTTCAATATAAAACTAGAGAGTGGCATCCCTTTACACCGAGGGTCCATTGCCAATCTCTGAAATAAGAGATGTTTTTAAACGTACTTAAAAAACATGCAAAATCCAAAGTTAGTGACATCAATGCTAACATCAGTGAGGACTCCCCACCCGTTATCTCATTTATCTGGACGACAACTTACAGACCTGGGGTTGGAAGGGCCCAACTAGTTACCCTGTCCAGGATGACACACTTTCCAGATGGAGAATGGAGACTCTATTCTCCAGATGTGACTCAGTCAGCAGGGTGAAGCCCTGCACTCTGGACCCAGCATACCTTCCACAGGATGCGTGGTTCCTTACGCACAGAGATGAGATTCTGGCTTTACAGAGAATATTTCATCAGGATGTCTGCAAACACTTTATAACATTCCCAGGAACAAGAGTCACAAGACTGTACAGTTAGAGGAAAAATTCTCCTTACATCCTAGAGCTGCTGGAAGGGCTGAATCTCATTGTCTAGTTTCGGGTGGAGCCTTCACATGGAGCCTCTAGGAGTCCCAGGCAGGGCTGAGAGAGAGAAGCTGAGACATCAGGGGTCAAGACTCCAGTCTCAGGGTCTGGTGACTTTGCTGTCAAAGTCTGTGATCCAGTTTAATGCCTTAGAAACGGGCAGCTGCATCGACTGGAGCCCTGAGACCTGATAACTGTCAGCACTGGGACCTGCTCCAGTTGTGGACACCATCATTCCAGGAACACCTCACAGCTGGCAATGACGTGCCACATTCCCGCTGGGATGAGGCAGGGAGAGATGAAGAGGAAAGGGGTGGGGAGGGATGAGGAGGCCCCTGCCCTGGGCTGGTGTCAGCACTTCCCTGAAGTTCAAGTGCATCCAACAATGAACTCATCTTGCCCAGGCCCAGGAAGAGCCCAGCCCTTGGCTGAAACCCCAGGCAGTCCATGGTGCCCAGCAGCCCAGCATCTGCTCTCCCGTCTCCATCCACCCAAGACCTCCTTCTTAGCAATCTCTCTCCCCTTGGAATGGCCTCAGAGTGCCCGGCCCCTTGGCTGGCAAGTCTAGGCATTTGATGCTGAGAAACACCATGAGAGGCAGAAGCAACAAGCCCACGTGAGGCCCTGACCAAGAAGGAGCCACGCTTGTACCTCACCACAGTGATTCCACAGGCACCACTCTTGGGCAGGTGAGTGTGGCCTGTCCCCAAAATGCATGAGATCCAAAGATATGCCTGTTGTTATTATTTTGCTGTTTACTCATCAAAAGGCACCTGTTTCATAGAAGGGATTTTTATTCTTTTCCTACTTTTGTTCTCCAGGAGAGATGGGGGCTGTTCGAATGGCCCAGTATGGCCAGCAGAGACCCACCCTGGCCAAGGCCAAGTCCCAGAGCTGCAGATCTTCCAGGAGCATCCACATGACCTCCCCAAACATCCCTTGGTGGACACCCTACTCTCCAGATGCCTGCTACCCCCAAGGAAGAGGTCCTGACATCCCACACCGACTCTCACGGGCTGCCTAGGGCTGGAGCCCATCAAGCAGAACCAACTGGGAAAGGAATGAAGGGACCACTGGGAATCCTGGCCATTCCCTCTGCAGGTGAAGGGCAGAGACCGGCAAAGAACTGAGGATGTGGCGATTAAACACAAGAGGAAATCTGAGACCTGCCTGGGCCTTGCAAATGAAATGAGATTTAAACATGCATCCAAATAACACCACTAGCATCTGGAAAACAGATACTTGAAGACACTTTAAAGCTTCCGAGCCCAGGACTCACCCCTCCTCTCCAAGCCCACCCCATTGGTGACAGCCACCCTTGCCAGGGAGTGCCAGTCCCCTATGGCTCAGGCAAGACCCCAGACCCCGTTGGCCTCGAGTGCGAATGTGCTTGCAAACTTTTGAACTAGCCCCTCACACGTCCAGCTGCCCAACGACCGCCACTCTGGGGCCCAGTCTCTGCACAGCCTGGATCCTTACTTTGACGAACTCCTTGAAGTCTGGGGCCTCGTCCGTCTTCTGCTGGATCAGGGCAGCCCCGTTGAGCTGGCGGCTGCAGAAGCGGATGTAGGGTTGCATGTGTGGCAGCTGGGCACTCAGGATGTCACCGATCATCTTCACGGGCATCTTCTCCCCGGACATCTTCTTGCGGACTCTCAGCGCTCTGCACGGAAACACGGGAGGTGAGCCCCCTGCCTTCACGCTGTCTGACAGCACCACGGCACACTTCTAGGTTGCACAGAAACAGAATGTGTGTGAGGGGCACAGACTCAAGGGCCACTAAAGGATCTATGTGGGAGACAAGGAATGGAGAAAGAAACGCGTCTAGGGCTACAGAGAGGTAGCACCAGGGCATTTTTTTTTGGCAGAGTGGCTGTGTGCTACAGTTTTTTTTCTTGTGTAGAAATATGGAGTTTTTTCTTTAACAACTCAGACAGGTCCCCTGTGTCGATGTCTCACTATGCAGATTATCGGTGGTGAAAGCCCCTGGCTGATGTGGCCTGAGCACCCACCCTATTTCCAGGACGCACTTCTGCCCAACGGAAGTTGCTACTGCCAGAGGATGGGAAGGCAGTTTTGGACTAAAAACATAACGAAGATGGCAAGACAACTGCCTTGGCAAAATAATCCCACTAGATTCAGTAAAAGCCAGGCATACATGACTGAACTATTTCTGTCATTCGCTGCTTCATTGCTGGAGCTAAGTTAACTGAATTAAAAGGAGTTCAGAAAAGAGGTCTATTACTATGATAATGGGCCAATAAACCAAAAAAAAAAAAAAAAAAAAGATGTATATCCTGGAATCCAGGAGAGGTGATGATAGGACTGGGAAGTGTCTGTTCTGGGGTCTGCCTGCAGTATGAGTGCTCAGAGCTATGGTAACTAGGACTGTGCTTCCACTCTTCTAACTTCAACCCTTAACACCAGCATCTGGAAGAAGGGCACGCACTGAGCTTATACACAGCAAGGACAGCAATGTACTACATGGCGGGACTGCAACATGAGGCCATGAGTGTGTTCCGCTATCCTCGTTATGATCATGGGTGGGTGGATGGGTAGATGGAACAAAATGGTATGACCTATGGTTTTAACACCCGGCTGGGAGGGCTGTCCCTATTTAATTCCTTTGGTTGCCTCCATGGTCATGTTGGAGAAGCCTTTGGGGTATGGGATGGGCTACTGAATTCCAAGGAAGCTCTGCAATATTTATATTAGGCTTTAAAAACTTCAGATCACTTTCTTTTCTTTCTCCCACATTTTTGGCTACAATAAAATCCCTTGGACTGGCAAGCCAAGGAGAGAAACTTAGGGACCATAAACGATGTGGTGTGAGCAGTCAGCAATTCCACCTGAAGTGGATTCCCTAACCGGCAGATCAGCACTGGCTGCCTGGGGTGTGGGGAGCGGTGGCAGCTTGGTGTCCTCAGAATGGCCCAAGGGCCATTGCCCCATTGAGGGATTGGTGTGAAATACCCCAACGGTACAGAAATGTGCTCAAGGGTGATGTCGACAATAATTTGAGGGGATGAGAGCCCTGAATAGCCATGTTATAAACTTGCCATGAATGGAAACAGGAAGAAATTCCATCATTCCATCATTTTCCTATGAGGAGTAGTTTTTTTTTTAACAAGGGAATAAAATGTACTTTCACTCTTTCCTTCTCCTGTTTTGTTTTGTTTGAGACAGAGTCTTACTCTGTGGCCCAGGCTGGAGTGCAGTGGTGCAATTCCAGCTCACTGCAACCTCTGCCTCAGCCTCCCGAGTGACTGGAACTACAGGCACCTGCCACCACACCCTGCTAATTTTTGTATTTTTAGTAGAGACGAGGTTTTGCCATGTTGGCCAGGCTGGTCTCAAACTCCTGATCTCAAGTGATCCACCTGCCTTGGCCTCCCAAAGTGCTGAGATTACATGCGTGAGCCACCATCCTGGCCTGCTTTTTCTTAAAGGATGAAGGAGACAAGAAAAAAAGGTAAAGAAGAAGGATCATCTACAGACTGACTGTCTTGAGGAATTAGTTCCTGGGTTCTGCAGACCCACACTTGTAGACTGGAGTTGCCCAACCAGCAGACAGGCCTAAAATTAAGGCCTGATTTACTATGGACTAGGCACCTATTAGGTTCAGTTGTGGGTCTCCGTCCAGGATGATCTACTGCATAGGCAAAGACTTATGAGGACTGGAGGGTGTTACAGGCCCAGGGGTCATGTGACTCAGCTGCTGCAGCCACACCCCCTGAGAGTACTCTGCCCTGTGGTGAGCTGATCGGCATTCTCCTAGAAAGATTTATAGATGAGACGCCTTGAACTGACTGCAAAAGGCAATTGACCGGCTAATGAATGTTTCAAAGAGCACTCAGGGTTTGCTGAACACATGAGTGTCCGTAACCCTCTGAAGTCTGCAGACCAAGTGGACAATCATGGAGCTAGCATGTATGAATGCTTCCTATGTGTCAAACACAGCTTTACATATATTATTATTCCCATTTCCTGTAGGGGAAACTGAGGCACACAGAAATTGAATGACTTGACCAAAGTCACCGAGCTAATAGGTGACAGAGGTAACCCTGGAATCCAGGTCTGACTCCAAAGCCCACGGTTGGGACCACAGCCTCAGAGGTCCCAACCCACCTTCTGCCACGACTGCCCCCCATCTTCCCAGATGCCACTGCCCTGCCCCTCCCGTCTCACCCTCAGGCCCTTCCCTGCTGGTCCCAGTCTCAGCCTCTGTACTTCCCGCCCCACTGGACTTCCCACCTCTGCTCCATGCCCTCTCTCCTTCCCTCTTCTCATTCTCCCAGCCCCATGTCCTTTTCTTCTTCTTTCTCACCATTTGTCTTTACCACCGAAAACTGATTTTTATTTTTTGTTTTGCCTTCATTTTCTGCTTAAACAAGAAAAAATGGAATCCATTCTTCTTTAGTTAAAAAGAAGATGCGTCAACTATGTTAGACACAGTGAACCCCAAGTTTCTCTTCAAAGAGTCAGTATGGCAGTGTGTTCAGCTCTCTTATTCTTTAATTCTCTGTTTTAAAGTTTAACTTCCTTGTAGTTCCAGTAAACAACCTTCTCCACCAGTTCTAATCTGTAGTTCACATCTGTTCCCCTGGCCCCCGGCTCTGTCTTGACTCATCCTGGTCACCTGCTCCAGTCACCTGCTCCAGTCACCTTCCTTGACCTAGGTCACCCCTGGCTACCTGCTCTGACCCAGCTGTAACCATCCTTCCTGCCAAACCACCCACCCTGCCACTCCAGCTTGGACCCCTGCTCTCTTTAAAATAGCCAATCGGGATTAGTCTAGCTTGTGCAGTCTAACCCTAGGCAATAGGGGAACGGCACAGCAGTAGGGGTGACCCTCGTCAGGCATAAGCACCCCTTTTCCTCTCTTGTCCAAATGTGCGGTCACCATTGCTCCATCCTAGCCGCACCCTTCTATAGAAGTAAACTGCCTTGCTGAAAGGATTTATCTTCGAGTGCTATTTCTTTTGCAGCATTGAAATTTTACTTATAACAAATATTTAAGAAAACCACTTTTTTCGGACAAGCTCTTTTTCTTTTCTTTTCTATTTTTCCAGCAAGGGGACAGGAAAGGTTCTTGATAAAAAAAAGAGTTCCCCAAACCTGGGTTGGCCATTCACCTCACTTCTGCTTCCCCTCTGCAATCATTTCTTTCTTTTTTTTTTTTTGGTGACACAGTCTTGCTCTGTTGCCCAAGCTGGAGTGCAGTGGCAAGATCTTGGCTCACTGCAGCCTCTGTCTCCTGGGTTCAAGCAACTCTCCTGCCTCAGACTCCTGAGTAGTTTGTATTACAGGCATGCACAACCATGCCCGGCTAATTTTTTTTTTTTTTTTTTTTTTTTGAGACGGAGTCTCCTGTCACCTAGGCTGGAGTTCAGTGGTGCCATTTCGGCTCACTGCAACCTCCGCCTCCCGGGTTCAAGTGATTCTCCTGCCTCAGTCTCATGAGTAGTTGGGTCTACAGGTACATGCCACCATGCCCAGCTAATTTTTTGTCTTTTTAGTAGAGACAGGGTTTCACCATGTTAGCTAGGATGGTCTCAATCTCCTGGCCTTATGATCTGCCTGCCTCAGCCTCCCAAAGTGCTGGGATTACAGGCGTGAACCACCATGCCCCGGCTTTTTTTTTTTGTTTGTACTTTTAGTAGAGATGAGGTTTTGCCATGTTAACCAAGCTGGTCTCAAACTCCTGACCTCAAGTGATCCGCCTGCTTCAGCCTCCCAAAGTACTGGGATTGCAAGCTAATACCACCGTGCCCCGCCCTTCTGCTATCTTTTCTGACAGCTGCCCTGAGGGGCCTGCTCCAGGCTCTGGATATAAAAAAGTTCTAGATCTTTCTGTCCTACCTTGTCTATGAAAGGCACATTTCTCAGCTCTCAGCTTCCTCGTAAGAGAGGTAGCCATTTGCTCTAACCCTCAATGAGGCATCATTAGTAGGAAGTTGGTGTGTCCCAGTTAGCCCTTTTTATTTTCATTTTATTTATTTATGGTTGACTTGCTTGATAACTGCCATGCCCCCTGCCACACCCCAAATACAAGAGGTGTAGGATCAGGAGCAGCAGGCATGTGGCTGCTCGCTGGTGGCATTCCAGGGCTTGCTGCCTTAACTTCTCCTTATCCTCAAACGCCTCCCTCTCTCGGCTGCCAGGACCCTCTAGCTCCCCTCACCACAGTCATTCTTTGGCATGAAGAAATTATGTCTATGCAGCCACGCAAATACAGCACAATGGTCATTGTCCAGTTTGCCATGTGGGTGTTTACAATTCTTTCACATTTTCTGTATGTTTGAGATTTTTTTTCTAGTGAAATGTAGAAAGGAAGAAAACGAAATCAGGTCCACAGAAGGCTCCGGTTAAATATAAGATTTTATCTGGAGGATGAAGACATGAGCCAGTTAGTCCAAACTAGCCAATCCGGGAATAAGAGGAACAGGGGCAGAGAACAGGGACCTTGGGGTGGAAGGGACCCGGCCGCTCCTGTGCACATCAGCGCCCTGATCGACAGTGTACCCCTGGGACACCCGATCTCTTGCTCTCAGAACAACCCTGCACGGTAGGCGGGACAGGCACCGTGACTGCCATCTTAATACCCAATTAAGATTGTGTTTTTAGTAGAGATGGGGTTTTAGGCTGGTCTTGAACTCCCAACCTCAGGTGATCCGCCCGTCTTGGCCTCCCAAAGTGCTGGGATTACAGGCGTGAGCCACCGTGATCTCCATTCTGGGACCTAGGCATCATCCACAGAGCAGCCACCCTCCTATGTGACTTCAGGGGAATCACTCAGCCTCTCTGGGCTTCACTGCTTCAGCCGTCACAGGGCTGTCCCTCCCACCTCCGAGACGGGGGAGCAAGTCAGAGCTGTCAGGAAGAAGAAGCACGTGGGCCCAGCCCTGCACAGCTCACAAAAGGGGCCGTTGCTTCCCTGATGAGGGTTAAAAGGCAACAGAAAGGGATGGGGAGCTGAGGCCAGCACCAGTTTCCCTCAGGCCAATCCCAGAGCGGGGAAAGCCGTCTCGAAGGGGGACTTGGGAACCTCAGACACATCTCCCTCCTCCCCCAACCCTCTTGGATAGCTGCCCAAGAAAAAAGATTTTAATTTACAGCTATATTTTCTTCTCTTTTTTTGAGACAGGGTTTCACTCCTGTGGCCCAAGCGGGAGTCCAGTGGTGTGATCTTGGCTACAACCCCCGCCTCCAAGGTTCAAGAGATTCTCCCGCCTCAGCCTCCCTAGTAGCTGGGACTACAGGTGTATAGGTGTATGGCTGATTTTTGTATCTTCAACAGAGACGGGGTTTCACCATGTTGCCCAGGTTGGTCTCAAACTCCTGGCCTCAAGTGATTCTCCTACCTCGGCCTCCCAAAGCACTGGGATTACGAGCAGGAGCCACCACACCCAGCTATCATCCATGTAGGTGAGAACACCAAGGCCCAGGGATCAAAGGGAACTTCCTGATGACACACAGCCAGAGTCAAAAGCGGATGTGAGCCCAAGGGTCTGACGCCAGACCTAAGTTGGAAAGGCTTCCACAGCACCAGGAGACCAGTGGAGTTCAGACCTTCTCTAAAAGCCTGCCTGGGGTCACCTTGGCTTATTCGTCTTCTAGAGCACCAAGCCAGCAGACATTATGTCTCCTTCCTCATGTCCACCTCTCCACACCCCCCTCACCATCCCTTCATCCACTCCCAAACACATGCTCAAGAAAGTAGGGACCTGAAATTACTTTATAAGAACAATGCAGAGACCACATTTAGGAAATGGTGGCTTCCCAATGACACAGACGAAGATCAGGAATGGATGCAAGGTTCTCGGAACCTGCCCTCCATCCTCGAGCCCAGAAGTGGGTGGCCCTTCCTCCCAGCAGGGAGTATCGCGCGCCTTGGAGGCTGTGGCTTCATTTGTGTTCTAGCAAGTGATGTTACAATGACAGCCTGGTGGATTCCGATTTTGGTTTTTGCCTTTTTTGTTTGTTTGTTTTTGAGACTAAGTCTTGCTCTGTCATCCAGGCTGTAGTGCAGTGGCGTGATCTCGGCTCACTGCAACCTCTACCTCCCACGTTCAAGCAATTCTGCCACCTCAGCCTCCTGCATAGCTGGGATTACAGGAGCCCACCACCACACCTGGCTAATTTTTGTATTTTTAGTAGAGGTGGAGTTTCACCATGTTGGTCAGGCTGGTCTCGAACTCCTGACCTCGTGATCTGCCTGCCTCAGCCTCCCAAAGTGCTGGGATTACAGGTGTGAGCCACCGCACCCGGCCCGCCTCTCGTCCTTTTTTTTAAGAATTGGAAGAGACCTTTGTGATGATCAAATCCAATCCCTTCTTTTTACAGATGGGAAAACTAAGGCTCAAAAAGGAAAGGCAGTAAGTCAGAATCCAAACCCAGGTCTCTTGACTCCTGGCTCTCCAGCTGCCTCTGCAAACTGAAGTTGGAAGAAAATACAAATAGTCCCGGGCCCGCTTCCCAGAGTGATCCTGAGAAACTGCTGACGTTAGGCAGGGAACAGTTCCATACTTTTCCATCTGCAGGGCCAAGAATGCCTCAAAAGTCCAATATTCCCCCACGGGATCCCAGTCCCGGGGAAGGCGCGGAGAAGGCTGCCCTATGCTCCAGGATGGAGCCAGCACCACCGGGAGCCAGCCTCAGCCTAGCCCTGGATGTTCATCACCACAGTAATTCACCCCGTGGCAGGCTCTGGGGTGCCTGGGCAACCTACTCTTGCAATGAGAGATTCGGGGTGCATTTCCAGAAAGCATGAAGGCACAAAAGGGCGATGGTGCTTGTGAGTGGCAATGAGCAGAAAGAAACACAGGGCGGCATGCAGGAAGGACACACAGACCCACAGAGGTGCTAGTGCGTGAGAGCCAAGGAGGCCAAGCCAGGCTGGGGATTAGAGGAGAGGCTTACTTCAGTAGTTTGATATTACACATAATCAGCTCCTTCCAGTTCACAAAAATCATAGCAACCTCTTTTTCTGTCAGCAGCTCAGACTCCATCAGGGGTTTTTGAAAGATCTACAGATGCAGAAAACGAAGCAGTTCAGAAAGCAGTTAGTTTGAAACTCACACACGCACACACCCATCCGCTGAAAGCAGGAGAGGGCTCAGGTGTCTGCGCCTCGGCTGAGAGGCCCTGAGGTGACCACCGGCTTTCCTGCAGTTTCTGAAGCAGACGGCCCCTCCTCTGACCCGGGGGCTGGAGGGTGGTCCCCAGCAGGGCCTGCATTGTTTTACAGGGGAAGGAGGCCAGCTGAAGTCTCCAGGGGACAGGTCCTAATTCCACCAGACAAGTAGGGAGACCGTACCAAGTCGTGCTCGCAGGCGAGGAGGTCTCACTGCCCACGGGGAGGAGCTGGCAGAGCTTAAAGATGCCCATGGCTGTGGGCACTCCCTTCATCTGCACAGGTAAACCTGGGCATTCCGAGAGGAGCAGCCCAGGTGGCAGGCCCTCTAATAAGTCCGTGGCCACCTCGGTGACTAACTCCATTGCCGTGTCCTCAGCTTCCTGGGCTGACCCTGGATGGAGCCAGCATTTGTGGGCCCACTATAAAGGGGGAGGTGCCGCCCTTCTCCTGGGGTCTGTAAAATAATGAGCCCCTCCCAAGCTCTGTGTGGTTGGGCAACTGGCAGTGAATCACAGGTCTCAGTGGAACCCCGTGTGGTAGAGCCCCCACCTGCAAGGAGGTCATTTTCTCCCATGGGAGGCAGGAGGCGCTTCTGAAGGCTCTTTAGGGATGGGGACAGCCTATCTTCAACAGAAACTTGGCTGGGTGGCGGCTGGTCCCTGGGAGCCCTATTCCACAGGAGTCCGTGCGCTGATGTTGAACCTGGCATCCACCAGGGCAACCAAATACGGTGGTACGTTCTGTGCACTGCACAAAAGGGCCATGTCTAAGGGGTGCCACTTGCATCCTGGACATCCTGAACTGTATATTTAATAACAGCCAAATGCCTTGAGAAAAGGGCACCTTTTGAATTTGTGCCAATGCTTCCTAAGTGTTAACGGTGGTCTTATGGCCAACAACCAACCTGGTACTCCTCCAATGGCGGCGAGCCCTGCTGCATCTCTCCCGGATGTCAAGACTATCAGACAAGATGGTTTCAAAACCATCTGGTGGTCTGGTGGTGGGTGTTTTCAGACTATCACAGCACTTTCCACACTGCAGGCCCATCCCCGCAAATCCCTGTCTCCTAATACGGCAGCTTCCCACGGATGGAACAAAAAGGCCTGCTGAGAAGCAGGAGTGTGACCAGCCCTGCATCTCCCTGTAGTTCTGTTTGTTTGTTTCTTTGTTTTTGAGACAGAGTCTTGCTCTGTTGCCCAGGCTAGAGTGCAGTGGCACGACCTCAGCTCACCACACCCTCTGCCTCCCAGGTTCAAGAGATTCTCCTGCCTCAGCCTCCTGAGTAGCTGGGATTACAGACACATGCCATCATGCCTGACTAATTTTTGTATTTTTAGTAGACACAGGGTTTCACCATGTTGGTCAGGCTGGTCTTGAACTCCTGACCTTGTGATCTGCCCGCCTTGGCCTCCCAAAATGCTGGGATTACAGGTATGAGCCACAGCGCCCAGCCCTCCCCATAGTCCTGGATGGGGTGGCCAGTGCCCTTCTGGGAGGACAGATAAGATGAGCCATCACCTCAGGTCGGGGGTTTTGTGGGGGTCTGGGAGGAAACATTGTCATTCTCGGTGACAGATTTGTCTCGGGGTAATATGTGGCAGGAATGACTAGAGACAGCAGCCAGATGGCCGCCATTTTCAGATGCCAACACTGTGGGCTGGGGGCGATGTGGCGGGCTCCATGGCACCCCCTGGTTGGTAGCTGAGCTTTGACTGCTCTGAGTAGAGCGTGGACTCCAAACTCTCAGTCCACATGACTCCATCCATCAATTGCTCGGGGACTCACTTGCCCTTGGTGTAAGCGATCTCTGTCCCTCCATGAGAATGACTCAATGTTGGCCATAAACAAGCACCGAACCGTCTCTGGGGTCAGAATCTCCTACAGCATTTGCCGTCCAGATGCTCCCCACACATCAGAAAAGTGTCTTGGGCTCAGAATCAGGATGTAGACGTCCTTGATGGAGCCCGTCACCCTCCCTCCCTCCCTCCTTGCCCCCTGCTGTGCCCCCTGCCCCACCAGCTCTCTTACCTCTGTGACCAGCTGCAGGTCATTCACATAGTTCTCCTCCGTGACAATGAGCTCGTGGATGTATCCTTGTCGTTTTCTTTCAGTTGGGGTCAACATATCCAAGAGATGTAAGTCTGAACACCCTGGAAAACAGAACCATTTGGGAGAATTTAGTACCAGTCCGGAGAAGCCCATATGACTTCAGATGGAAGATCCTTGAGGCTGCCAGGCCTCACTCCAGTCCAGCGGGGCATGGGCTGAAGTGCATCCTCCCCAGTCATATGTGGAAGCCCTAACCCCTGATACCTGTGAATGTGACCTTATTTGGAAATAGGGTCTTTTCACATATAATCAAATTAAGATAAAGTCATCACAGGGTAGGGGCCCGACCGAATATGACCACTGTCCTTATGAGAAGAAGACACGGAGACAGGCAGAACCTGGAGACATGCGTCTCCAAACCAAGACACACCCCGAGCCTTCAGAGTGAGTCTGGCACCTGCCAACCTTCATTTTACACTTCTGGCCTCCAGAAACGTGTGGCAATATGTCCCTGTTGTTTTAAGTCCTCCGGTTTGTGGTCGTTTGTTAGGGCAGCCCCAGAAACTCAGGCAGCACACTCCTGCTTCATCAGAAACACTAAAATAATGTGAAAACAAGACACACAGCGGCGATTGGCCAAAACTCCTGAGGGCTCACACCACGTCAGGTGGTGAACTGCATTGAATGCTCAAGTATTATTATACTAGAACTATCCCCATTTTACAGACGAGGACACTGAGGTTTACACAGGGTGACTCGCCCCAGTTCTCTCAGCTCGGAAGTGGTGAAGGCAAGAACTGAACCCCGACACTTGGACTGCAGAGGCTGTGCCAAGCCCGTGGGTTACCTATGTCCAGGTTGGTTTGTGGAGGATGAGGTGCTGTGCTGAGGCTCCGATGGTCCTGGGGGCCAGGCAGACGCAAGGTGCCTTTCGACAGCGCTGGGCACACTCTCCTGGACAAGGCTGCTGCTGGGCCTCGAGGCAGCCGAGCAGCAAGCTTGCTGCAGACAGGGAAGTCCCTTCCACTGCAGAGAGCCTTGCACAAGACCACCACAGAGGCCAAGTTTGCCTGAGAGGAAGGGCTACTCTGCTGCCCTGAAATGGTGCCTGCACTGGAAGTGGGGCTCACTCATGGCTCTGCTCACTTAGCTTGTTATTTGGGGTTTTGTTTGAATGACTGAGCCTCTTGCCCCAGACACACTGGAATGAGGGGTAGGGAGGCTTGGTTCTTGGGAGCATCCCATGTGCAGGCCTGGGCCCACCTCTCCTTTTTATCAGAGGTTCTTTATTAACTCACAGAAGACAGACTTGAAAGATAGACGGGGAGGTAACCTGAATGTAGGTGAGAGGGTCTGGGCTGAGTCCCCTTTACGTCTTTTTCCCATCCCCTCTGTTCCCCTCAAGGGGGCGTAAGGGAGCACAGTGCAAAAACCCTTGCTGGGGACCAGTAAGGTGGTCAAAAGTGTGGTCCCCAGGCTGTTGGCATCAGCATCACCAGGAGCTCGCCAGAGATTCCCCTGCTGAAGTGACTCTGGAGTTGGGGGCTGGGCATCAGTGATTTAACAAGCTCTACAGGGGATTTTTGTTTTTAGGTGCACTAATATTCGAGAAGCCTGCTCTGGACTACCAGGGGTTCCTCGAGTTTCCATCTTCCCGCGAGGAACTTATCTGGGGTCATGACTGATCTAGCCTATATGCTAAAAGCTTCTGCAAATCGTATGATCCCTTTGAGCCAAATGGTATCAGATTTCTTGGCAAATGCTTTGCTGCTTTAGAGGTTAACTCTCGGGCTGTGGTGTGTCCAGCCCTTGCTTTTGTCCCTTCTGTGGGCCAACTGTCCTTTCTGGATTCTGCAGCTTCTCTTGCTGGGACACGAACATCCCAGGACCAGCAGGAGGATGCTGGGAAAGCAGCAGAAATGAGCAATCATTATATTAACACCCTCAACCTCACTCAGAGTTCCCTGCCCAAGGTCAAGCAGAATTCCCCAGGGCTGCAAGGTGAGCTCGTGCCTTTGCACAGGTCGGCAGGTGGGCCTGAGCTCGCGCCTTTGCACCGGGCTGCAGGTGTGCCTGAGCTTTCGCCCTCTGCTCAGCCACAGGTTTGGCCCAGCTGTTTTTCCTGTCTCAGGGCACAGATTGTCTTTATTGAAACAGCTGCACCAACAATAAACTCTCAGGAAGGAGGCGGGCCACGGGGCTCTCATTCAGTACAGGTGGGCTGCTGAGTGAGCTTGGTTTTGTGGGAAGCTGAGTGATGTTTCCGAGTTCTTTGACTTTTATTGGGAAGGTCACCCAAGAAACACTCGAGTTTGAGGGGAAATATATCTCGTTCCTGCCCCCTTTTTACCTCACTCTCCTGTGAGTGAGTGAAAGGACCCAGGCCTCAGGCCATTTCTTGTGAAAGGGCTGAATGCAGCCCTCGCATTAGGCAACTTGGATGCCCTCTCACTGAAGCAGAGCCCCTGGAGTGGCCAGGACGTTCCCTTCTGCAGGGAGATTACAATATTGGCACAGAGTGTTAACTCTAAAAGTCACTGCACAAACACGAGGCAGTGACGTTTGCAGCCACACAAACATCAGGCCAGTAGTGGCCACTGATTGGGCCAGTTTTCCGAATGTCCCTTTGAGAATGCCCCACAGTTCCCTTGAAGAATCTGAGGGATGTTACGGGTTCTTGCTGCAGCAAATACATGTGTACAACACACAAATACAGGACACACTTCTATCGGGTTCACAGGCCCTCTTCAAGACTGTTCAGAGATTTCATTCATTCGTTGGGCAAATATTTACTAATGTCCTACTATGAGTCTAGCACTAACCACTTGAGGTGCTGGGGATTCAGGACTGAAGAGGAGAGGCTCCTGCCCTCCAAGGTACAGCTAAGAACCTTGGGGTCCGGTGGTCCTCAACAGGGGGTAGTATTGCCCCACCCTCCGCTGAAGGTGGTACTGCTACCCACCATGTTGAGCTCGGTACTGTCCCCAAGGCTGAACTCAGTGTGGTGAGGTCTGAGGGTAGTACTGCACCCCACTCCAGCCCCAGGGCTGAAAGTGTTCTTGTCACAGTGGAATACAGCAGGCTGGCCAGGACTGCTGAATGACCCACAACATGCAGGACACAGAACTGCCCACCCCAAATGCCAACAGAGGTGTACCCTGTTAAGAAACACTGGCATTACTTGACACTGACAACCCGACCAGAGTTACGGGCTGCAGCATGGAGGTGCGAGGGGCCAGCAGACACGCATCGAATGATGAGGAATCGGAAGAAAGGACCTCTGAGGAAAGGTCTTGGCTGGCTTTGGGTTTCAGAGGTTCTTCTGAGTCTTCAAGTTTTATGTGGTGCAGGTTGTGAAGAAGCTCAGAGCCAGAGCAACAGCAGAAGCTTCAGGGCAAATTTGGGCCATCTGGCCGGGCGTGGTGGCTTATAGCGGAATCCTAGCACTTTGGGAGGCCGAGGCGGGCGGATCATCTGAGGTCAGGGGTTTGAGACCAGCCTGACCAACATGGTGAAACCCCAGCTCTACTAAAAATACAAAAAAATTAGCTGGGCATGGTGGCAGGCACCTGTAATCCCACCTACTCAAGAGGCTGAGACAGGAGAATCACTTGAACCTGGGAGGTGGAGGTTGCAGTGAGCCAAGATCGCACCGCTGCACTCCAGCTAGCCATCAGAGCAAGACTGTGTCTCAAAAAAAGAAAAAAAAATTGGGCCATTTCTCCAAGATTCCTAGGAGTCCGGGGCCAGTTGGGGACAAGCTGGAGGGGCTACTGCATGGCCTCCTGCTCCAGGTAGCGTTGGCCTCTGGCCCAAACACTTCACAAGGCCCAAGTCAGAGCTGATGGAGCTTGGAGGTCAGGGGAGGCACTGGGCAAGTCTGGGCTGCTTGCACCCCAAGTTCCACCCCTCGCAGGTCCACCTACCAGCCTGCCTGGAGACAGGGGGATGGCCCCGATGGCCTCTGCAGAACACAATGAAAAGCAAAAGGTTTTGTGGGGAGTCTTCTCTACGTTATGTGCCAACGATGTTGGCTTGGAATCACCTTGGTAGCCATCAAATTGACCCATGGGAGGCTGTTTTAAAACTTCTTGCTGGTGAATGCCAGACCAAGAGAACCATTAAAGACTTGAAATAGGCACTTTGAACTCAAAAATATCCTCCTTTGAAAATTTAATATTTAGAAAAACAAGTGAGTTAAAAAACTCCATTATTCAAAGCAGGGTAAATGGAAAAGACATTTCAAATAAAAGCGTTTTTTTGGGGGGTGAAGGGACATGGCCGTTCTCTCCTTTGGGTCCTAAGATAAACACGGTTTCTGGCCCCCTTTCCCAGGGAAAAACGAGAGGGGAAAGCACAGCAAATGGTTTTCCATGAACATCCCAGTGTGACGGAGGGATTCTCAAAACTAACTGAAATCCACACACAGCTGAAATAATATTGCAAATGACTTGAGGCGGTTGCAAATGATCCCCCATTACAGCCCACATAAAATTCCTAATCCATGTGCCATCCCTTAGAATGCTGTGTAGTTAGACATATTTACGAAATGGAGAGACATGTGACGGCCTCTGGAAGGATCTTTTGAATCTAGGCCCTGGAGAAAGGCATGGGGAAAAAAATCTTACCAATAAAAGGTCATTTTGCTTCCCTCAACTGATATTCATATGAACAGCATTATTTCAAGAACTTGTTTTATTGCAGAAGCAATACAGAAACACATGCTGATTATAAAATGTCAAGGGCTACGGAGAATTTAGTGTAAAAAGTGCACCTCACCCCTCTCCACACCTCCAATTATTCTACCTTTCCCAGCAAGGAGCAGAATGCTGAAAACCAAGCCAGCCCCCACAGCAAGTTGCCCATTGAGCAAAGCAAATACACAGACCTCGTTCCTGTATGAAAGGGGCCAAAATATACAATAAGCTGGTCCATAAGTATTTATTAAATTCCTCTGAAGTCCAAGAGACACAGAAATAAGCAAGATACTGTCCTTGTCCTCAAGGAAACTCACAACCTTGGAGGACATGCAATAGGAAAATTAAATTTAAATATTAATAGCAAGCAGCTGGGCTTGGTGCTTATGCCTGCAATCCCAGTACTTTGGAAGGCAGAGGTGGGTGGATTTCTTGAGCCCAGGAGTTTATGGCCAGCCTGGGCAACATAGTGAGACTCCATATCTACAAAAAATTTAAAAATTAGCCATGCATGGTGGTACATGCCTATAGTCCCAGCTACTCAGGAGGCTGAGGCAGGAGGATTACCTGAGCCCAGGAGGTGGAGGCTGCAGTGAGCTATGATCACGCCACTGCACTCCAGCCTGGGCAACAGCGAGAATCTGTCTCAAAACAAACAAACAAAAAAAAAAAAAAGAAAAGAAAAAGAAAGAAAAGAAATGAGAGAAAAAAAATTAAACAGCAAGCATTAAAAGAAGAGCCCAGGCTAGGCGCAGTGGCTCACGCCTGTAATCCCAGCACTTTGGGAGGCTAAGGCAGGTGGATCATTTCAGGTCAGGTGTTCCAGATCAGCCTGGTCAACATGGTGAAACCTCATCTCTACTAAAAATACAAAAATTAGCTGGGTGTGGTGGTGGGTGCCTATAATCCCAGCTACTTGGAAGGTTGAGGCAGGAGAATCGATTGAACCCAGGAGGTGGAGGTTGCAGTGAGCCAAGATCATACCACTGCACTCCAGCCTGGGTGACAGAGTGAGACTCTGTCTCAAAAAAAAAAAGAGAGAGAGAGAGAGAGAGAGCGAGCCCGTGGGCTATGCTGATGGTGGAGACAGTAGGACCTCAGAAAGGAGCAACTCCTCATGCTGAGGGGAGGCTTCCTCAAGGGTCCCGTCTGAGGCTGGGTCTCCAAATGGCTGGGAGGTCAAGGCCATATATAAACGGGTATAGGAACCAGCAAGAGCAAGCCTTCACCCAGGCGCCAGGTCAATGCAGAGACACTGCGGGAGATAGGTAGGAAGGAGGGAAGGGCCAGATGACGGGGTGACAGTGAGTGTGATGCCAGAACAAGAGTTCAGAAACTACATGTGGGAGGACCAGGAGAGAGCAATAAGCAAGCTCAGGAGATGGCTATGGCTTTCATCTCTAAGGGAAAGGATCTACCAACATCTTTGGGGACATTCAGCCCAAATCCTCTGGATACATGGCCCTGGATCAGCAGGATCTATGCTACTTGGGCTCCTGGAGGTCCCATCTATACTGCAGGCTTCTCCCCACGGCCCGAGTCTCTCCTTCCAGGTAAGCCCATGCTCCCGAGGGCTGCACTGGATTCTCCTGGGAAAATCAATCTAACTGCCCTCCCTTCAACATCCGGGGCCTCTCCTGGTAGGTGTGGGGCAGTTTATCATGTAGGAAAAGCAGATGAAGCCACGTGGCTATGACGCGAAGAAAGTTCTCTGGCCAAACACTCTGTCCCTTTTCCTGCAGCTGATGTCTGAAACCCCAGCGTTATCTAAGCCACGAAGTTGTGCACTCCTGCCGTGAACCAGCAGCCATGCTCGGCCCTGGGGTTCTGAGAGGGAGGCAGGCTGGGTCCTTGTCCTTTAGGGACCTGCTGGTTGCTAGACTTGGATCTAGCAACCCGGCCCAACTTGGATCCTTGCTGAGTTGCAGGCACTTCGCAAAGGGCATCACTGCAAGCGGTTATAAGTCCTTGAGACCGTGGACTTGCAAATCCTCAAGATGGGATTTTTATGGGGGTCTGGAGAAGCTGGTGGGCACAGAGGTGGGAGAGGAAGGAATATGCCCGATGGCACCAGAGACCCTCGTGGGTCCAGCAGAGCTCAGGCATCCCACTCCAGCCTGTCCTGGTGACCCACCATGCCCCACGTAGCTGGATCCTTGGGAGGCTTCCACTCAGATGTAACCCAGAAGCTTAAATGCGCCGATGTAATTCCAAATAAGCTTTGTTTTCTCCAGGGGAGGGGAATCCAGTCCACATGGGTTGCCAGGCAGTTTAGTGATTGCTGAGGAGTGGTGAAGATCAAATTCTTCTCAGGGATAAATCATCTCTTAATTTTCCACAAATATGCACATTTCAGGGAGTGAAAGGGTGTATCATTTCACGGCCTTATAATGGGCACTGGAATTCCTGGCATAGCTTTACCTCCTCCATGGTATGCATGCTTCAGCTCATTCCAGGTCCCTTTTATATCCCAGCCTGGGTTTTCTTTCTTACTGACTTAACTTCTGTTACTGTGCCCTCTCCTGTAGTATTCTAGGTGTCCCAAGTAGCTCCTGTTAATAAGTTTTTGGGACAAAGGCAGATTGATTTGTTATAATGAAAGTACAAATGCATTTTTACTGCAATAGGAAGGAGGAGCCTGCTGTTTTTTTTATTTTTATTTTTAATTTTTGTGGGTACATCGTAGGTGTATGTATTTATGGGGCACATGAGCTATTTTGGTGTAGGTATGCAATGCATAATAATCACATCATGGAGAATGGGGTATCTGTCCTCTGAAGCGTTTATCCTTTGTGTTACAAATACTCCAATTACAATCTTTTAGTTATATTTAAATGTGCAATTTAATTACTATTGACGATACTTCTGTGTATCAAACACTAGGTCTTCTTTTTTTTTTTGAGACAGAGTCTCGCTCTGTTGTTCAGGCTGGAGTGCAGTGGCACAATCTTGGCTCATGCAGCCTCCGCCTCTCAGGATCAAGCAATTCTCCTGCCTCAGCCTTCTGAGTAGCTGGGATTACAGGCAAGCACCACCACGCCCGGCTAATTTTTGTATTTTCAGTAGAGCTGGGGTTTCACTATGTTGGCCAGGCTGGTCTCAAACTCCTGACCTCAAGTGATCCCTCTGCCTTGGCCTCCCAAAGTGCTGGGATTATGGGCATGAGCCATTGTGCTCGTGCCCAGCCAAATACTAGATTTTTTTTTTTTTTTTTTTGGGTAGACAGAGTCTCACTCTGTTGCCCAGGCTAGAGTGCAGTGGCACAAGCTCAACTCACTGCAACCTCCACCTCCTGAGTTCAAGTGATTCTCCTGCCTCAGCATCCTGAGTAGCTAGGACCACAAGCACGTGCTACCACGTCCAGCTGACTTTCGTATTTTTAGTGGAATCAGGGTTTCACCACGTTGGCCAGGCTGGTCTTGAACTCCTAACCTTAGGTGATCAGGCTGCCTTGGCCTCCCAAAGTGCTGGGACTACAGGCGTGAGCTGTCGTGCCTGGCCAAATACTAGGTCTTATTCAAGGGGGCCTGTTATTTTGATGAGAGGGATTTGAAAATATTTAGCAGAGGAGGAGGAATTTGAGTTGGACTTCAGCAAGCTAGTATCAGGAGTGGGGGGCAGGCAATGGTGAGGGATTCCAATGGAGGGAGGAAGAATGGGAGTAAATAGAATTCAGAGTCGGGGCGTGGAACCCTGGGGGCAGCTGCAGAGGAGGGAAGCAGGCTCTGTGTGATGGCGAGTCATGGGTGTTAACGTGGAATGCCACTCGAACTCACAATGCCAGGCGCTGCACATGTGCGAACTCATTGAATCCTCACCAGGAATCCTATGCGGTAGCTACACTGTTGTTATCCCCTATTGAGCAGATGAGGAAACTGAGGCACGGGGAGGGTAAGTCAGTTGATGAATGGCAGGAGTCTGACCGCAGAGCTCAATGCTCTTCCCTGAGACCACTTCCTCCTCGCTCGGTCTGCTCAGGCAGCCAAATCAAAGACCACAGACCCAGCAGCTTAAACAACATGTATTTTCTCACAGTTCTAAAGATACAAGGTCCAAGATCAAGGTGACAAAGTCCAAGATCAAAGCTGGTTCCTGCTGCGGCCTCTCTCCTTGGCAGGGCCTTTCCTCTGTGGATGCCAATCTCCAGCATATGTGTGTCCACATTTCCCTTCTTATTAAGGGCACCCATCAGATGGAATCAGAGCTCACCCTAACAAACAGCCTCATGTTCACTTCAGCACCTCTTTAAAGAATTTATCTCCAAACAAAGTCATATTCTGATGTCCTGGGAGTCAGGGCCTCAACATGTGAATGTGACGGCACAGCGCAGCCCTGACCAGTGGGTGAGTTCAGTCGAGGAGGCTCTGGCCGCAGAGCTGGGAAGGTCTTGGCTGGATTTCAGGGGATCAGTGTGCCAGCTGTGTGTGGCATAGTTGGGGCTGTGGCCCTGGAATCTGGCCTCACACTAGGGTCACTCAAGGAGTTTTTAAAAATCCCAGTGCCCCTGCTGACCAACTAAACTGGACTGGCTGGAGTGGGGCCCGGGCACCTGTTGTCTGCAAAGCTCCCATGTGGTTCCAATGTGCAGCCAGGAGATCAGAGGAAAGATGGCCTGGAAATCAAGACACCTGGCAAGGAAAGGGAGCAGGATTTGGATGTTGATCTGTCCAGGCCCAGGGAGCATGAAAGCTGCCACAACTGCGGAGCTGAACCCAGCCCATGGCAGGGCACTCAAGCCATCATTCAAGAGGCTTGATGGCTGCAACCACAGAACGCCATCTCTCTGAGGCCACCTGTGATGAGCCAGAGACCATGTGACACTCTGCTGTTGGGGCCCCCCTGAAGCTGCACCTCAGGCCACGCTGCCACCACAGACCCCCAGCCCTAGGGCTGTGGCTTCAAAGGCCACTCTCTCTGCTCAATGCCCTCATTTTATGAATGGAACAGCAGATCCCAGAGATGTACAGTGACCTTCCCCATCAAGAAGCAAATCTTTGCTGGTGATATGTCAGAAAATGGAATCATGAGGAAAGCACTAGCTTTTCAAAGGGCAGGCCTGAGGGTGGGCCATATGCTTTTCTCTCTCAGTAGATTCCTGCACGATCAGGCTGAGAGGATGTGCCTGTCCTTGGAACCCCGGGCTGGGGGGGGGGCGCTGGCAGTGGCCAGTCTAAGTCAAGGCAGCCAGGCCTTCTCTGAAAATGACCCTTGGCTGACCCATCCCGGGACAGCCCCAGCCCACGGGAAGTTCTGGAGGCCAGACTAGCTCTGAGCTGTCCAGAGGGGCAGGTGAACTTCTCATCTCAATGGAACTTTCTTCAGAAGGGTCTACCCACACACGGCCTGCTCCCTGGAGTTGATCTCTCATAACTCAGCAAACTGATCCCGTAGAGACCCAAGAGGCAACCTCAGCCATGACATTTCCTGCTTATTCACAGCGGCTGCATAGATCCGCAGGGGCCCTGCTTTTGTGGGGCTTCCGTTCTGGTGGGGGAGACAGAAAACCAAGTACATACATAAATAGACAACACTGAAGATGTATAGGAACGATGAAGAACAATCCTTATGCTTCATAAGCTCACTTCTGGTTTCAGGGTCTTTTCATGAAAATTTATTTTGTAAACAATGCTGCCTCGTCTACCATTCCCTTTCCTCCTGGGGAGGGAAAGCCAAGCACAAGTTTTGTGTTGGGTTTCAGGCTACATGCAGGAGGGAGCATGAACACTCATGTGTCCTGCTTCGCACAGCCTAGCTGGGAAGGAAGGACCAAGCCTGTGGAAGACAGGTAGGTAAAAGGGCAACCCAAGACTGTCTGCCACAGCGCTTCCTGAGCAACTGGCAAGAGTGAGGCACCAGGGGGATGTGTGTGTGTGGGAGGTGGGCCCTGCCCTCTGGTTTGTGATCAGTGGAGAGGCTGGGAGCCCTGCAATAAGTCAACTCTACAAGGAAAGGGACTATCGCTGCTCATGAGTGTTGTTACCATGGAGGTCTTAATGGGGATGTAACAAACCACAAGATTTGGGCCCGGCTTCCACGGAGCTCACAGTCTAACTGGGGAGGTAAGAGTGTCTACGTATTACCATATCAGCCTTTCTATCTAGTCATCTTTCTGTGTGCTAAGGAATTCAGGAAAGAGCTGAGTCGTTACAAGTTAATGGAGCAGGAGAGGTGGCAGAGAAATCAGGAGGGATGAAGGCGGGTGGGCAGGAGAGGCAGGGGAGGTGGGGCAAAGGCATCTGCAGCTGGGGCATACCTGTGGTTTTACTGAGACTCAAGAATCCTGAGGTGGTGGTGGAGGCTGACATGATGGAGGGAAGGTTCTGGGTTGGTAAGACTGGACAGCAGAGTGGGGCTACATGATGAAGGAAGTCCCTAGACCCAAGCACCACCTCCCTATTGGACAGGTGGGCACATAAGAGCCCTGGGAGGTAGTCGAGGGGGGTTGAGTCATGCAGTCTGTAAGGCTGGGGGAGGCTTCTTGCCCACACTGCCTGCCTGTACCCCCATCACTTCCTGCTGATGTAGGCCCAGGATGCCACAGTGGGCCCCAGATGTGGGTTCTGGGGATGTACCTCTGAGGAGGGACTTCCATGATGAAAATGGACCTTTCCATAAAGTGGTTTGGGGGGGCGGTCAAAGGAGGTGTTTGCAACAGGCCCATTTGGAAAGCCATGGGGGCCACAAAAGTCTGACTTTCATGACAGGTCAGAACAATGATTCAAATGTGGCAGAAGAAAGAACACTGAGCGGACTCTTGGAGAGCAGCTCCATTACCAGCCAGCCCAGGTTCCCCTCTGCAAGCACAGAAGAGTGCATGGGTTAGGGAAGGCATCCTCAAGGAGGTGATAACTGAGCCGTGCTAAAATTCAGCACAAATAGGAATAAATGAGGAGAGGGAAGGCAAGAGGGCTGGAGAAAAGGGAAGATCAGGCAGGGCTTAAAGACCAAGTAGTTATCTTAGAGGACTGGGGACCCCCTGGATGATTTTCTTGCTCCATTACCTAGGCTGGAGTGCAGCGGCATGATCTCAGCTCACTGCAACCTCCGCCTCCTGGGTTCAAGCAATTCTTCTGCCTCAGCCTCCTGAGTAGCTAGAACTACAGGTGCACACCATCACGCCCAGCTAATTTTTTTATTTTTAGTAGAGACAGGGTTTCACCATATTGGCCAGGCTGATCTTGAACTCCTGACCTCATGATCTTCCGCCTTGGGCTCCCAAAGTTCTGGGATTACAGGTGTGAGCCAACGCACCTGCCCCACCCCCCAGATGATTTTAAGCGAAGAAGTGATGTTTTTAGAATAGCCTTCTGCCTGCAGTGTTGGGGAAGCTGCAAGGAGAGAGTGGGTGCAGCCAGACCAGGTAGAAAACTCAGCCATCCTTCTGCGAGGGGCAGAGCAGCTCCTTCAGTCCTGGCCTTTGCACTTGCTGCCCCTTGGGCTGAGAAAGCTCCTCCCGTTGATCCTTGCACGTGCCTCCTCTGCAACCAGGCCTCCATCCCCATGTCACCTCTTCAGAGGGCCTTCCTGGCACCTTATTCTTCACTAGCTGGAACCACCACTCATTTCTCTGCTGCTTGTTGGCTGCTCCTGAAAGCTCTAGGCATCTCCTCAGCTTGTATTCCGCTGAGCACGGCCCTATCACCAGGCTGGTTCCATATACCTTGGCCACAACTCTCAGGAGGCAGCAGGAGAGGGAAACAGAGTGGGCTGGGCCCCTCCTGGGTTCCCAGGCCACACAGCAGGAGGCGGGGAGAGAAGACAGGATGCAGGAGGGAAGGGGAGGCAGAGAGGACCGGCGGATGTACTTCTATCCCTAGAGGATGGGATGGAGCGAGGCATCCTACTGGATTCCAAGTCAGTGGAGGCTGTTACTGAGGATTCGGCCGCGTGGGGCTTTGGCACGGGGCCTCAGGACTCCAAGGTAACACTGCAGAGAGGAAAGAGGCATCCCTGGCCTGGTTCCCTCTGCTGGAGGCCTGACAAACAGAGCGGAACCTCGGGTCTGGATCTTGAGAGGCATCTTGGGGTGCACACGGTGGGCAGGGAGGGAATTAAGCATGCCGGGGGCAGCTGCTCTGGAGACGGCACCGGGGGGCAGTACCCCCCGGCAGCCCATGTCCCTTATCTAAGCTGGACGATGGCTTAAAAAATCCAGCAGCCGGGATGTCTAGGGGGCTGAACGTTCCATTCTTTGCTGGCAAGAGAACACAAGGCCACAGAATGCCGTGATGAGAAATAAAGGACCCAGTGACTCAACGCATTTGTGACAGGTTTATTGTGGAGCGCTGCATGGGCCTGCCAACACAGTCCAGACGTGACATTTAAAAGCCCTGCACATTCCATTTTCCCTGGTGGCCTCCCCACCGTCGACCGTGTGAAACACAGGCAGCTTGTCCACATCAACCAAGAGTCTGCTGAGTAGGCTCTGGTCTTTCATCCAGAGAACGTCTCTGCGCATTTGAGGAGAGCAGTGAAGGTGTTTAAAAAGCCACTTGCTTCCACCGGTGGACCTCCTGCTAACAGGGCAAAGGGGGCCAGGGTTCGTGCACAGATTGGTGGGGCCAATCTTGCAATGAGACATCTGAAAGTTTTTAGGGAAACTGTCCAATCTTTTGTCTCTGAAATTCCTAATCTATAAAAGTATGTTTAAAAAGTCTTTGTTTTTTTGGAGATGGAGTCTCCCTCTGCCGCCAGGCTGGAGTGCACTGGCTCCATCTCGGCTCACTGCAACCTCCACCTCCCAGGTTTAAGTGATTCTCCTGCCTCAGCTTCCCAAGTAGCTGGGACTACAGGTGCGTGCCACCATGCCCAGCTAATTTTTGTATTTTTAGTAGAAACGGGGTTTCACCACGTTGGCCAGGATGGTCTCGATCTCTTGACCTCATGATCTACCCGCCTCAGCCTTCCAAAGTGCTGGGATTACAGGTGTGAGTCACCGGGCTCGGCCTTTAAAATGTCTTAAAGATGCACATAACCTACCTGCTGTTTTGGTTTAATGAAAGAAGCCACTTGATTGGATCTTGCGATGCTCACTGACCAGGCACAAATGCCTTTCTCTCCAATAAAAGCAACAGCAACAAAGCTATTATTCTCTACTAGATGTCATCATTCTCTCACCATATGTAAACGAGGAAACTGAAGCAATTATATAACTTGCCCAAGATCACACCACTAGTAAGTGGCAGAGCTGGGATTTGAACCCGTGCTCTGAGCCACCATCATGGATTGCTGCTTAGCCTCCATAAGGTCCCCGGATGCAGTTATGTTGATGCCCCCTCTGAATCACTATCTTCCTATAGGGAAGTGGTTTACAGGAAAACAGAATGTTGCAAAATTATGAGAGAAATGGAGTAAGGTATTAGGCTGAACTTGCAGAGAAGCGGTGTTGTTATATACAGCACTATGTTTTTCTGGAGGCCAGGAATGAAAATTGAAAAGCTACAGCAACATATGTTCTTACGTTTGGCTCAGACTGAGGGCGTCTTAGGCAAGCCTGAGCCTTTGGCAAACTCACCCAGTGGAGGCAAGAAGGACAAAGGGCTGAGGTGGGTCAGCATTGAGCTTGCGGGTTGAAAATGTGTTGGAAACCTTACCAATAGCTCCAAACTCCCATGGCAACCCCAGCAATGAGGGAATCGCATGAGGGAAGAGGGGCCCCTTCCCCATCTTTCCAAAGATGTAGCCACTGGTTCTGTGGAGGTAGGAGCTCTGGAGCTGTGGACACGTGTGCATATATTTGTGCATCAAATGGTATACCTAGAACAAGGATTTGCCAGAGAGTTTGAAAAGCTGACTTGAGGGCCGGGCGTGGTGGCTCACGCCTGTAATCGCAGCACAGGCGAATCATGAGGTCAGCAGCCTGGTCAACCTGGTGAAACCCTGTCTCTTCTAAAAATACAAAAATCAGCCAGGCGTGGTTGTGCGTGCCTGTAATCCCGGCTACTTGGGAGGCTGGGGAAGAATTGCTTGCACCAGGGAGGTGGAGGTTGCAGGGCAACAGAGCAAGACTGTCTCAAAAAAAAAAAAAAAAAAAAAAAAAAAAGAAAAGCTGATTTGAGAATATCACTGTTTCCCAAGCGCCTCAGAGTGCCCTCCGCCCCAGGTGTGGGCCTTGTGCTCAGTGTTCTCTAAGATACAGACTTCACTGAATAATCCTCAGAGCACAGCTCTGCACTCCACCCCCAGCCCAGGCTTTTCCCCACTTTCTGGGTGGGGCCTGGAAGCAACACAGTGGGTCAGCGTGCATGAGTGTGCGGCGACAGGTATCAGAAGGGGAGAGGACAGCATGGGAAATGTGAGGGGAAAGCAGGGCATCAGGGGTTTCTCCTCACTAAGGGAAACAGCTTTCTTGATGAAAAATGGCAGATCAAAAGTGTTCTCCCCTCTCCTGCGTTAGAGTTCAGAGAAACTGTATCAAGAGAAGGAACTGTTCAGCTCTTAAAGACATGATAGGCTGCGTCAAAATAAGGAACATCTCTTTTGAGGCTTGCAACATCACTCAGAAGCGATGTGCCAAGCAGATTGGAAATAGCAGCTGGCAGCCTCTGCCAGGATCTTCTATAGAGCAGTATTTATCTATCTGTCTGTCTTCTGGCTATACCCTGAACTCACCGTTTGACCTACTGTTACCAAGCTACAGATGTAGGCATTTAAGTCACCTGAAAGTTGCTGCTCACCGACCCTCTCTCTCACACATACACACACACACAAACTTGACATCATAAAACAATGACATGGTAGCTGGTTGCTTCTAAGACGTAGTATGCCCAACAGCAAGTTGCACGGACACTATGTGTGTGTGTGTGTATATATATATATATCTTACAGCTGATGCTCTTTTCTTTTTCTTTTTTTGAGATGGAGTTTCACTCTTGTTGCCCAGGCTAGAGTGCAATGGCATGATCTTGGCTCACTGCAACCTCCGTTTCCCAGATTCAAGCAATTCTCCTGCCTCAGCCTCCCAAGTAGCTGGGATTACAGGCATGCACCACTATGCCCAGCTAATTTTGCATTTTTAGTAGAGACAGGGTTTCTCCATGTTGGTCAGGCTGGTCTCGAACTTCTGACCTCAGGCAATCCACCCGCCTCGGCCTCCCAAAGTGCTGGGATTACAGGCATGAGCCACCATGCCCAGCCCAGGTGCTCACTTTTTATTAAAAAAACATTTTTGTGGATCAGGTCACACAACTTAAAAATGCCTGGGGAGGCATTTACTTTAAAGAATAGACTTTTCCTAAGAGGCTATGGAACCCTCTGAAAGGGAATAGCTATCTAGACATCAGGAAACACTCTGGAAGCCTGGATTTTCCTATGCGGGGTTTTCTCAAAGAAGGGCCCAAGAGAACTCTGGCTGAAGCGAACCATTCACACAAGGCTACTGTGATCTTGGACTTCATCATGTTTCCCTACCCTACCAGACCCAAAACACCAGACATTTCAAAGGAGGAGCTATTTTTCCTTGTATTTTTGGGACCATTGGCATCCAATGCCATTTCCATAAACATTCTCTTGAGTATTTTTGGAACTAAAGACAATGAATAGGATTAATGAAGCAGGACTGTGATTTCCTGTGCTCGTTCCCCAACTGTTACCTGGGTGGGGTGCTGCCCCCGCCCTGTGCTGGAGTGGAGACTTGGCCCAGATAATGGTCCCTGGTCCTCAGCCTCCTTTTTAGAACAAATGAGCAAGACTCCAGGAGCAGCCCCTTCCAAGGACACTGTTGCTTTTGGGAAGCTCGTATCTAAAGGAAAAGGAAACTGGAGAGACAGCATCTCTGAGGGTGATGTGGAATGTGTCATAAGCTGAGACTCTGGTGTTTTCTACAGTGCTCGTTTATTTCACTCACTCACTCAATAGGCTTTTTTCTTTTAAACCTAACCTACCATGTGCCATGTGATGATATATTGCACTAGTTTGAATCATACAGATTGCTGTTTTTATAGGTAAGAATTGACAATTTCATATGGTTAAATCTAGTATTTGGAGGGTTTTCTAAGCTAGTGTTAGGTTTTCTTCTGATGGATCAATGAAGGCATAGATAACCCAATCACTGCTATTTGCTATGGCGGCCTAGGTCTGCCCGGGTTTCCTTCCAGAAACAAGGCAGATACCAGTTTCTACCATGCATGTAATAGTGTGATATTTTGTGACTTAACATAGGGCTGAGTTACTGCTTTAGATCAACTTCTCCCAGATGCATTTTTTTTTTTTTTGAAACAGTCTTGCTGTTACCCAGGCTGGAGTGCAGTGTCACAATCTCAGCTCACTGCAACCTCCGCCTCCCGGGTTCAAGTGATTCTCTTGCCTCAGCCTCCCGAGCAGCTGGGATTACAGACGCCCACCACCACTCCAGGCTAATTTTCAGATTTTCAGTAGAGATGGGGTTTCGCCATGTTGGCCAGGCTGGTCTGGAACTCCTGACTTCAGGTGATCCACCTGCCTCACCCTCCCAAAGTACTGGGATTACAAGTGTGAACCACTGTGGCTGGCCCCAGATGCCCTTTTGTACAGAAGCAGTCTGAGGCCTGGGCCACTTGGGGAGCCCAACCACCATACTCCCCAACTCTGCAAGCCCTGCTCTGAAGTGTGGAGAGGCAGCCGGCCCGAGGAGAGTGATTTGTAGTGCACAATGAGGACAATCTTGTTTGGGCCCATCTTGTCTAATGCCATTGGAGCAAAGTACCAAAGTTCACTTGCAAATATATTTACACAGACTAATATGAAATTAAATGATTTAATAATCAGTTAAAAAGAAACAAAACAGGCTAGGCAGGGTGACTCACGCCTATAATCCCAGCACTTTGGGAGGCGGGCAGAACACCTGAGGTCAGGAGTTTGAGACCAGCCTGGCCAACATGGCGAAACCCCATCTCTACTAAAAATGCAAAACTTAGGCCAGGCATGGTGGCTCACGCCTGTAATCCCCACAGTTTGGGAGGCGGGCAGAACACCTGAGGTCAGGAATTCCAGACCAGCCTGGCCAACATGGTGAAACCCTGTCTCTACCAAAAATACAAAAATTAGCTGGATGTGGTGGTACACACCTATAATCCCAGTTACTCAGGAGGCTGAGGCAGGAAAATCGCTTGAACCTGGGAGGTGGAGGTTGCAGTGAGCCGAGATCACACCACTGCACTCCAGCCTGGGTGAGAGCAAGACTCCGTCTCAAAAAATAAAATAAAAACCAAATAGCTAAAGAACAAACAAACAAAAACCTGACACCTTTAGACTCTGGGGCCAAAGGAGATACCTAGTATCCCTTCACTAATTTATTAGAAGAAAGATGTTTTCTTTCCCTTGTACTTAATTTTTTGTTGACCAGATTCTCTGTGAATATGACTAGTTTAATCCAGTACCAAAGTGCAGAATATGGGAGATAATAAACAAGAATAAGATTTTGAAATACAGAACCAAGGTTTTGAGATGCTTTTGATGCTACAGATACATGATATGAGCTTATTAAGTGATTAAATTTATTCAACAGGAGTTTCTGGAGCAGCCTTTCTGGTGGTGAATAACCAGGTGAACATTAACTATAGTGGCCAGTGGGGTGAGACTTGTGCTTCTCAACCTCAGCTCTGGCGACATCTGGGGCCAGATCATTCTTTGTTGTGGGGGACTGTCCTGTAGGATGATGAGCAGCATCCCTGACTCTACCCATGAGTACCAGCAGCGCTCCCACTGATTGAAAATCATAGGGTCCAATGGATACTCTACAACCAAATGCAAACAGAATGATGTGTGAAGGGAAAGCACAGCTTCCTGGGGAACAACCCGTGTTAGCTTTGCAAAGCTGGAGGTAAGCCTGGAGGAACGGCCCACAGTGAGGGCGCGAGGCCTCTGGAGTGAGTGAGGTGGAGTGTTAGGGAGTAGTACCCACCTTGACAACTGCATCCCTTCCAGCCAAACTCAAGACTGGACAACCAACACTGGCTTACACAGCTGAAAGGGTCCTGGGGAAGAGATGGGGCTTGCAGACTCAACCATTGCTTCAAAACGGGGTGGCCTGGGGGACAGTGAGAAGGATCTCTCCACCCACCTCTGGGCCTTGGCATTTCCTGACAGCTCCATCCATCTACAATAGCCATGCCTCTTCCCCGACTCCATCTGGCTCCTCCTTACTCCTCAGGTCTCAGCTCAAACAGCACTCTCCCCACTCCCACCCCAAGGTTCTCCGATCCTTTCCCTGCGACTGCCCTCCCCTGGCCCCGCCAGTCTGCTCAGTGGTGCCTGCCATCCAAACTTCTCATGCAGAACTTGTCACCTTGTCACACACATACCGTGTATATTTATGTGGATTGCAGGAGTTTGGTTTTCTGTTTGTGCCTCCCACTAAACTATGAACTCCATGAAGACAGAGATTCTGTTTCCATGGAGTGCCACACTCCTCCCAGATGCCAATGGGGGGCATCCAACACATGGTAGACATCCCCCCCAAAATATCTGCTGAATTGATGAAGGAAACCACTTTTCCACAGAATGGCAGGAGAGGTCCAGTAAGTGAAGTTCATGAGGATGGAATCAAGCATGTGGTCATTGTAGCAAACAATGTAGCATCAATGTGTACACTGGTTTATTTCTGCCAAGTGTGCCAGGCAAAAGCTGGTCCCAGACAACAGTGTGGGACATGTGCAAGTTTCTGTCTTTACCCACGTATTTTTGGGGGTGTTCATCAGTACATTATGATACATCTTTTGGACAAATGGTTTGTATCCTGAGCTGAATCACACACCCTCAATGTGTCAACAACTTCTATCAAAAGCCTGGTGAGACAGTTAATTACTAAACTGGGTGGTAGAGTTCAATGCTTCAAAACTGGTATTATAAGGAATGATCATTTGCATATTGATCAGGGAGGGTGGAGAGCAAGGGGAGAGGGAGACTGTTCAACAAAGACTCGGTGAGCCCCTGATTATGTCTGTATTTCAAAGCACACGTCATGATTGACACAGGGGCAGCAGGCCCGCTGCTGACATCTAGTCTGCTTGGCTCCTCACCACCACTGCCAGGTTCCAACATCAAGAACACAGAGACATTTCCATCTAACTTTTATATGAAGAATTTAATTATCTATACACGTAACTAATTCAAAAGGTTGTATTACAGTTGTTAAAGCCGCAGGTTTATATATTTATATATTTTACATTCATATCCGTGAAAATACTGAAGCGCAACCAAACGAGGAGGAGCGGTCCTCGCTCTCTGCACCATGTGAAAGGAGAAGGACCTCTACACGACCGCCAGCACAGTTTCCCGACAGTGCCAGGCAAACGCGAGGGGAGTGCGCGTTACAGAGTCTTTAGGAGGATAGCTAGATTGTGCTTGAGGCTCCCCCTACCCCATTTTCTGTGCTGTGAGCAGCAGGCATTTTTATTGAGAGCTTCCAACTAGTGTTTAAAAGACAAACAGGGCTTCGGCTACAGCATATCCAACACACAAACAGACCATGAGCTCCATTTCATATTAATCTGTAGAAATTCCACAGTCTAGTTAAAAAATGTAAACATTGGAAATTAATTGCAAGGAGACTTCTATACATTCTTTCTTGTCAAGAAAATTACTTGTTCAAAATAGGTCATTCCATGAAAAATAATCGGAATAAAACTTCCTGTAACAGAGACTAAAAAGAGATTGTGGATATCGTTGATCGTAATGACCTCAACGGCGTTGTCTACTGATTTTATGCTATGCAAACACGCAAAGTTAAAAACCCCAAACAAAACACCAACTCAACCAGATAAATCTGAGACCAAACAAAAACACAGAGTGCTTTCTCATGTGGCTACAAGGTCACTGTGCAAAATAAACTTAAATGCAATATGATTAGAGCATCGTACAAGGTAGTAGCTTTGCCATGGAAAGAACTAATTTCTATGTACAGGATGTATTACATGCTCAACAAGGTACAGCTGATACACACAAACAAGCACAAACACCTTCGCTTTAATTGGGCTCATTCTATACGTCTTTAAAACAGAGATACTGAACTCCTCTGCACTTCTATAGTAAGGGGGAAAAGCCCCAAACGACACAATTTAGTCGGTAACACTGGACAAAATGAAAAAATACATCAAGTCTCAGATTTATGGACATTTGGAACAATTTTTAATAGCACATGCAGCATTCCTTGATAGTGGGTCTTTTTGCAAAACCAAAATAGCAAAGAAGTCATTTATTTTGTTTATTAAAAGGCTAAAATAGATATTTAAAAATAATTTTAAAACTATTGAAAGCACCTGTGCAAAGGTGGGGGAAAGTCAATTTGAGTAACTAGGAAAGCCACAAAAGGACCCACTACCCTGTGTGTTTTTGTAATTTTTGCTCCTATCTCTGCAAGTAATAACTCAAACATTGCGATCACATGCAACTAAGGTAAAATGAGGTAAACTGCTCTGCAGTGAGTTCTTCTACTCAGAAGGCAGTAGGTGATCATGCTGGAAGTCACATGATCAAGGCTGCATCTCCCATCATCCCTCTGGGCAGTGATATGGGATAGTGGGTCTCTTTGAGGACTTTCAAGCCTGAGGGGGGGATGGACAACATATGATTCCTAGAAAAAGGAGGAAAACAACACATAAGCAAAACAAAACAATGAGCAAAATTCAAGCTAGGAAAATGAGTCAGGCATGTAAACAGCATGGTGCCAAAATGATTTAAAAAAAAAAAAAAAGGAAAAAGGAGGGAGGGGAGGGAGGGGACATGCTACAGAAGGAATGAAAATTAAAGGAAAAAAAAACCCCACGAGATAAACTCTTGCATTACAGAAGGTCTTCAAAGAGACGATTGCGAATGCAGCAATGGTCTAGCTTTAAGTTCTGCAAACAAAGCTCAGCAGAATCAGAGCAATGCTGCATGTTTTACCGGAAGATACCAGAGAGGCGAGGCGACAGAGCCACCAGGGCACTTACATTGCTGGCTTGGGTCCATGTCTGTGGTCAGCTTCACATAATTGGATGGGAAGAGCCCCACTTGTCCATTGACTTCTCCTTTCCACCAGTCGGGGTCCTCCTTGTTGAGGACATTGATGATCTGGCCCTTGTTGAAGGCCAGCTCGTCGTCATTCTGCGCGACGTAGTCATACATCCCAATCACCTGGCACACTGCAGGAGACAGGGCTGGGTGAGTGGCAGCACACTCGCCGGAGAACGCGTAACAGGCACCGCGCAGCCATTCAATATTCCCAGCTACTATTTCTGTCCTTTCAGAAAAGGATGACAGTAGGTGGAACTGTTCTATCGGGCTTTTACAGTGTGGGCGATAGAGGAAGACAAAGAATTAAAAACCAAGACAACAGCAAAACGTTCACACTACGCCTTTAGCTTTTTTTTTTTTGAGACGGAGTCTCGCTCAGTCGTCTAGGCTGGAGTGCAGTAGCGCAACCTTGGCTCACTGCAACCTCCGCCTCCCAGGGTTTAAGCGATTCTCCTGCCTCAGCCTCCCGAGTAGCTGGGACTATAGGCGCGTGCCACCACGCCCAGTTAATTTTTTGTATTTTTAGTAGAAATGGGGTTTGATATGTTAGCCAGGATGGTTTCAACCTCCTGACCTCATGATCTGCCTGCCTCGGCCTCCCAAAGTGCTGGGCTTACAGGCATGAGCCACCGCGCCCAGCCAAGTCTTTAGGTTCGTCCTCTTTTTCATGTTTACTTGTCAGCAGAAAATGTACAGTGCTAATCGAGGGCTTCTGTTTCAAGTGCAGTGGAACTCCTTTCTACTGCTAACTCCAGAAAGACTGGCCTATTACCCCATCCCATCTTCCGCTGCACAGGACAGCTGTGTATCATGGGGAATTTACTATCATCTTTCCTTTTTGGTTTAAAGTGGAAGGTAATTATCTTTGACCTCCAAGAATTCCAAATCTTAGTGAAAATGAAAACCAGTGTTTTATTTATTTATTTGAGACACAGCCTTGCTCTGTTGCCCAGGCTGGAGTGCAGTGGTGTGATCTCGGCTCACTGCAACCTCCGCTTCTGGGGTTCAAGTGATCCTCCTGCTTCACCCTCTCAAGTAGCTGGGATTACAGGCATGAGCCAACACACCTGGCTAATTTTTGCATTTTTAGTAGAAATGGGGTCTCACCATGTTAGCAGGGCTGGTCTGGAACTCCTGGCCTCAAGAGATCTGCCCGCCTCGACCTCCTAAAGTGCTGGGATTACAGGCGCAAGGCACCACACCCGGCCTAAAACCAGTGTTTTAAAAGACTGTTCTGCTATATCTTTGTGTCTCAAAATGATGTCTTGAAAGAAATCTCCACCCTCAAGAACAATTTTACTTTGCTCATTTTCTCTCAAGCCTCTGGAGGTAGAATTGTTCTCATTCTTTGGCACTTCTACTTCAGATGAGTCTGCACCATCAGGTCACAGTCCCTATTAATCTTTCTTAACCAACCTATATATTTAGGTTTAGGCTTTTCAAATTCTCCAGCTAATTCAATCATTTCAGCAAATGATTTCACCGGGCCTGAGGAAGGGGCTGTACACGAAGTGGAGGGATACTGACACATCTCCCCGGGGGACAGCAGACCCTGTGAGAACCACATTCCTCAGCCTACACGAGGCCACAGCTCAAGCAAAGAGGCCCAGTGGGGACTGGGGCTCATCACAAAGTTTGCCCATCCTTTAGTTTCTCGAAAAGGCTGCCAGGATTCAATCTTATCTCCCTGGGTACATACAACACAGACATTAAACCACAAGGTAAAAAAATTCTACACTTTCCACAAAAGCCAACCAAGAATGGTGGCTTAAAGACCTAATGCAGAAATCTGCTCCCCTAACCTCACCTCTCTCAGATCTTACTGAAGCATCTAATTTGGTTCCTTCAATCAGAAATAGCCTACCAGGCCAACTGCTGTGCTCTGTTCTTTTCCAGTCCTCCGGGAAAGTGTACACAACATCCTGCCCACCCAGAGAAGTCCCCCTCTGCCCATAGTGAATGTCACAGGGGAGCTATTTTAGTCACATCACAGCCCCCAACCCCCGTGGCCCCCAGCTCCATCTCCTGACCTACTGAGACCCCAGCCATTTATTTTTGGTTGTCTCTTTCTGTTGCCTCACCCGCTAGCCTAAACCCCAATTTAAATGGCTGGAAGGAAATCAAGACGGAAATCTGGCCTTAATGCCACAGCATTCATGACTCCTGCGGGAAGAGCATTCCAACAAGGGTTCTGTTGTATCCAGCACAGAAAAGCCACTTAGATATTTGGTCCTTTCGAAAGACATATTCCATATCACATTAGTTGGTGTCAGTCCAAGCAAGTACAAGAAGTGCTTTAAAGCACATGTGAAAAACAACCTAAGATATTTAAAGAGAAAATCAAGTGGAAAAACTCAAGTGACATGCAGACCATTTTCCAGTCAGACACTGGAAATGCCTTACCTGCTGCTAACGCTGTTGACTTAGGCGGCTCTGTTGGAGTGATTTTGCTCGTCCCAGGGCTTAGAAGTTTTACATAATTAGCTGGGAACCAGCCTATCTGGCGCTTTTTCCCACGGGCCTAGTAAGAAAATAATTATATCAAACATTTTTAAAGGTTCATCTTTTGTAATACATTTCACTTTATAACAAAGCACTTATGTAAAGCTCACATATAACTGAAAAACAAACGACACTAACAGTAAAATCTATGGATTACTAGGTCACAAATGTAAAACACCATAGCTAAAATTCAAACTGTGGCAGTCATTGGTCAGCAAAGCCCAGAATGTTTTCGCTTGAGCTAGACTGTGTGGATCACAAAATCAGGATATGCCATGGATTGTCTAGGAGAGGAAATTCTGCTCATGTAATGCTAGCACTCAGCTGTTTATTTCAGGTAATGTAAACATTATGGTTAATGCCAACACTGTATATGGGTTTTAGGAATAATAATATAATAATAATAATAATGGCCATCAATACTCACTGAGTGCTTTTTATGAGCCAGGCCCTGTGCACTTATGCGCACAACAATTCCAGAAGGATAATACTATTATTATTCTAATTTCCAAATGAAAAGTTGAGTGACAGCCCCAAGGCCACAGGCAGTTAGTGGCAAGCCAAGATGCACTCATGTGTCTGCACTCTCCTTTACGGGTAATGTACATCCTTAGATGCAAGATGACACACATGCGGTGCACACAGAACACAAGGAGACTAAACATTATTTTCACAAACGTGTAGGCCCATGTGATGGGTAAAGCCACATTTTTCAATGGCATTCCTTTCTCATTTAATTCAATCTGATTCAACATAAGACTCATCTATGGAGTGTTTCTGTGCCATGTTGTTAGAGATGGACAGCAGATGACACAGGGAGTTTATAATGAAGTTGGTGAGGTAGGGCTTGCAGTTATGACACAATCCCATGAAAAGACTCAGGTTAGGGATCATGAGGTGGGCTTTGACTACCCTTCTGTACACCACCAAGAAAAGAGAACCCAAAACTTCTTATGCATATACACGCATGCGTGTACACACACACACACACACACACACACACACACACACACGTCTAGAAACAAGGCTCTGATCAAAACAGCTACCTCTGGGAACAAGGGTGGGAGGGAGACATATCTAGCCCCTTGTACTGTTTGAATTTTAAACCATGTGACTATAATTACCTGTTCCCAAAATAAGGAAAAAAAACTCAAAGAAAACTTCTACCACATCACCTCTGACCTCCTACCTGCCAATTTCTCAAGAAGGACGCCTCTGGGTCACTTTTAGAACACAGAGCAGGTTTCCGTTTCCTTGTGGTCTGATAGATTTCATGCCCTTGGCTCAAGGACTACAGCTTTTATGTTCACAGTGAACCCGCCAATGACTGAAGCCATCTGTTTACAGGTTTCCACGTGCTTATCTACCAAGTGTACCCTCATTCAGCTCGCAATGACACCACTCTTTCCCACACTCCTGCAGCTGCACGAGGCCAGAACACAGACCTCACTGGTGTTTCCTCATTTGTGGATCCACACTGAGTCACTCTGGTGACAGCACCAGGAGCTTTCCCAGGCCATGGTAACTCAGCCACCTTATCGTAGATCCTAAGAACCATTCAAACTCTCACTTAAGCACAGTGCTAGAGGTGTGGGGACTGGAAAATATGGCTGCTGTCTCCAAGGGGCTTGTCAGTTACATGTAGAAATAAGAAATGTGCATGAAAAGCAAAGTATATAAAATACTAAAGAGTGGTGCTGGCATGGCGCCACCACTGGAGCTCAGGGGAGGGAGACGGTGCTTCTGGTTGGGATGGTCACAGAGAGCTTCCAGAATTGGGATCTGCAGCTCTGGTGGAATTGGAGAGGTAGGAGTCAGTTGGCTCCTGGGGAGAAATGTCATGAACAAGGGCAGTGAGGCAGGAGAACGGGGGGTGCTGTTGTTTCAAAGGCTGGAGTGGAGACGTCACTGCTCAGTGCTAAGACGTGAGGCTGCACTGCGGAGAGGAGCCCCGCAGGTGAGGAGGAAAGGCGATGGGAGTCTCCCATGCCTCCGAAACAGGACAGGAACATGCTGATGGCAGGGCCAATGGGTGACACAGCACAACTCTAAGCAGGAAGTGGGACCTGAGGGTCTAAGGAGGCCTCTCCCTCCCCGGCACAGGAGCAGGCATGCTGACAAAAAGGAGTGGATTTCCAGGCCTCCAGAGGTCAGGTTCCTGGAGGAATCTGGCCAGCACTTCCAGAAAGGACGTTTATGGGCGTCCACCAGTGAGCTCCCCAGGGGAAGATTGGTCTTTGGCTACACTCCAGGTTGCGCCTTCTATTCTGGCCAAGACGTGTTCGTACATGTTCAGCTCTCCAGTGTGGCTCTTCCTGTCCTGGCCTCAGGCTCGCCTCCACAGAGTGGACAGGGCACTGTGTGAGACCCAAGGCCTTCTCAAGCAGGGCCTTCTTCCTTCCTGCTCCTGCTGTTCTAATCCCCCATCCCTCAGCACCCCAAGGGTCTGTCTTCTGAGGCTAGCCCACTATACAGCAATAGTTTCCTGCCTCTCTTCGCCCTCAAACTTACCTAGTTCCACATGGTCCTGCTCATGGGCAAACACCAGCTGATTGGGGAAGTCAGTCTACAGGCCCACTAGTGGGCACCAAAGGGTTCCCACAGGCCCCTTCCTCACAATGCATTCCAGAAACCATTCCTTCCTGTATCCGGCCAAGCCTTACTGAGGCCCCCTGTGTTACACAGCAGAAACACATTCAACAAAGGCTAGACAGACGGATGGCTGCAGGGAAATTTAGCCCTTCCACAGGCCCCAGGCAGGCAAGCCAGGGAGCAAGCCCCGTCCTTCACTGAGCTATGAAGTGGGTGCCCAGGTGCCTGCCTGGCTGTTTGAGGCTCATCTTTGCTTTGGATAGGGGAGGATGTGGGGAGGGAGACACGCTCTCCATACGGAAGTCAGCTGGCTCACCTCTCAAATAACTGCTACGTAGCTTTTTAAAGGCAACTTTTAATTTAGAAATGATTTCAAACTCACAAAAAAGTGGCAAGAATAAGAAAAGCACACAGAACACCCGTAGGCCCTTTACCCGAATTCACCTACTGTCAACACTCAATGCCAGCTGCTCCCTCATCTATGCGCTTTCTCTCTCCCTCCCCACCCCCTCCTCTGTAAGCCCTTTTTCTGAATTATCTGATTGCAAGTTGCTTATATCTTAACTCTTTACCCCTAAATACTTCAACGTGTATCTCCTAAAAATAAGAATATTCTCTTATATGACCACAGTAATCACTTTCAGTAAATTTAACACTGGTACAATTTTGTCTAATCTAAGTGTTCATAACCTGATTTTGCCTGTTATCCCAATAATGTCCTTTCAGCGTGGCTTCCTTTCACACAGGACTGAGTCTAATACTGCAGTCAGTCCTCATGCCTCTTTAGTTCCCTTTCGACAGGTTTTGTCTTTTATGATCCTGACATTTTTGAATGTCCCTCCCTGCACAGCTGCACACACATGACATCCACTGGTCTCCCTGCTGCTGATCATTCTGATCACCTGATTCAGGTGCTGTCGTAGTTCTCCACTCAGTAATTACTGTGTTTCCCCTGAAAATCACAAGCAATCTGTGGGGGTCACTTCAAGACCATGCACATTTTCTGCTCCTACTGAAAATTTCCTGTAGATTTGGCATCCATCAAAGATTCTAACAAGTTTTACCATGAGAGCTATGCAACAGTAATCTTTTTAAAGCATCTTTGTCTCTGGAAATGAGACTTATAGGAGGTATCTGGAATGGTAAAATGTATAACAAGAAGATATGATTAATACACACACACACGCATGCACACACGCACACAGAGGAACTAAAAATACTATAATGTATGGATGTGGCTTTGAATGCAAAGAAACCTGCTACTGTGCCACACCTTCTAATACCACTGATGAAAAACTCCACTCTCTAATGCCAAGACACTTAAGGACGATGCTATGCAGGCATCCCTCATCATATGAGTTCTCACTATGCCAACACTCACTATCCGAACGCAGGAATGGAACAGATGTTTTCATATGAGCTCCTAGCTCTCAGAAATCTGTTACCAGCTGCCTGAAGCTTAGGAACTAAACAAATACAGAAAATGTGGCATCTCCTATTACCCAAATACAGAATTTAGGCATTGAGGGGTGATTTGTACTTTATAATAAAATAGCAACCCTTTGAGATTTTGCAGATTGAAACTTGGATAGAGAACTGTAAATAAGTAGAAAAGACACTGACTTGCAGCTCTCCTTCCCACCATCCACCTGGGTTCTTTTTTCGGATCAAAATCAGCTGACCAGGGGCAAGAGTGAGCTGCTCGGGGCCGGTGGCGGTGTATGAGGCAATAACCTGGGCGATTTCTGAAAAACAAGATCAAACATTGCAGTGCACCGTTAGAGTCAGCAGGAGAAAAGGCCAAGAAGATGCAGGCACCTCCCAGGTTCACAGATGAACATCATCAGAACCAATGTATTGGGCCGGATTTCTACCCAACGAGTAAGGCTCCCTGAATTGCCCCTGTTCCCAGAGCTATCAGGCAGACACAGCATTCAAAGGCTTGGCTGATCCTCGAGCCCTCAGTGGGCAGCAGGCTCCCTGGTCATCTCACGAAACTTACTTACTAACTTCCCTCCATAAGGTCTGCTCCTTGCCCACTCCTGGCACCTTCTGTCACATCCCTCCCATGATTACTGCGAATGCCCTGAGGCTAAGGGCGGAGCCTCATTTGCCACCCACCCCAGCACAGTAGCGCTCAATGACTAAACTGCTATTCTAAAGTGACTAAAGGACACAATAGCTTTTCCAGCTGCCAAGTACAGTAGAAAGAGAAAGGCTATTTTCCTCTGAAACTGCTGGGAGCCTGGCAGGAGCTTATTTCTACGTTGTTGCTACAGATTCTACTCCCAGTAACACAGCTGCCTTCTTTACGGCTCATATGTTGACAGTGATCCCTGAATATCAGGTGCGAATTGTGACAGGGCAAATTTCTTTCTTTTTATTTCATGTTATAGGAGGGACCCAGAGTTAAGAAGGGAATTTTATGCAAAACCAATTCAGCACAGGGAAAAAAATGTAAACAGTTCTGTACTTTTCCTGAATGTTAAAAGTCCCATGGGAAAAATTCCAGCAGTACCACAAACCAGGCTCCGAAACACGCATTCCCCTAGCCCAGGAGATTTTGAGTATGAAAAGACAGAACCCTTCTCTGCCTGAGTTCTGGCACATCTGCAGCTACTGCTTTCTGAACTTCTAGAAGCAACAGAGAACAAACTGTTCTACTCCTCTACCCTTGCTCTCCAAGTGTGGTTTGTGAAAGAAAGGAGAAAAGAAGGAAAGGACAGAAAAAAAAAGAAGAGAGAATGAAGTAAAGAATGGAAAGGAAGAACGCAAAAAGGTCCCATATTCTGATGGGATTTTCTACTTTTCCACTCACTCCAGGGAACGAGTAAGACTCTGGCCCTTAAGCAAGCCGCTCTCATCCTGTTCTGTGTGTTATCAGGGGTCCGCCACTCGGAGATCACACTGCAGGCCTGGCTCTGCCTGATGCTTTGGAGAGCTTGAAGCAAGCAAGAAAGGCCAGAGCACAGTCTACTGCCCCAGCCTAGGCTCTGACTGGGAGCTCCAGCTGGGAGGCCTACGCTGGGATGAGGACTCTCCTGCAACACACCAAAGACCAGCTCTTGATTCCAAGAGTTTATGGTTTGGAGAAAGACCAAACTAGTGTCCTATTTGGCACTGGATGTTCTTGCTCCTCATGGGACTTGGCATATGCAGCCAGTGATCTGCCCCAACATTATCTGCGGTCTTTCGTGTCCTTTCTTGCTAGTTTCAGTGCAAAGTAAAGCCCACCTGGGCATCATGTATGAAATATCTGGACCCTCTGGAATGACAACTGTCCAAAACTTAGAAAACTTGCAGTTAAAACAGAGATTTGATGGGGTGGTCCAATGTATCCCCATACACTGATTGTATTTATCTGACTAAAATAAAATCCTAGACTATGTGAAACCTGTCTCCCTTTTTCTTGCCATGTAAGTCCAGTTGGAGCTGAGCACCACAGAGACAAGCAAATCAGTCGCTTGGCATTTCAGTAATTGTTTCAACCTATAATTTCCTAAGGATATGTTAACAAAAAAGCTCCAATGACCTAGACCAGAAAGACATGCTATAGAAACCATACTATTTTACATCTGCTTCTTTCTTCTTTTTGTGCTACTATTTATAGCACACATGATTTTATTGAAATCAACTAAAACGCTTTGGATTCAGAGGTGTGACTATAATTTTGTACCTCCAATACTGTACCAAGGAAAACCATCTGACGGTTTCTAAATTAATGGGACCTACACTCAGATAATATCTGTTGCTCCTCTAATCTTCTCCACTGCTTTTTGTCCTGGGAATGCACTGTTAGGAAATGAAAAGGGGCTAACCAAGCCTAACAGGAAGACTTGAGAAGCAGCTGAGCCAATAATCCTACAGCTCTATGTATTATAACTTCTCAGCATCTCGCCTAAATTCTTTCGTTTTTTTTTTTGTTGTTTGTTTGTTTTTTGAGATGGAGTCTTGTTCTGTCGCCCGGCTGGAGTACAGTGGTGCAAGCTTGGTTCACTGCCACCTTGGCCCCCTGGGTTCAAGCGATTCTCCTGCCTCAGCCTCCCGAGTAGCTGGGATTACAGATGTATGCCACTATGCCTGGCTAATTTTTGTAGTTTTTGGTAGAGACTGGGATTCCCCATATTGGCCAGGCTGGTCATGAGGACTGTCTTGCAACGCACCAAAGACCAGCTCTTGATTCCAAGAATTTATGGTTTGGAGAAAATGATCCATCTGCCTTAGCCTCCAAAATTGCTGGGATGACAGGGATGAACCACTGTGCCTGGCCTCACCTGGATTATTTCTCGACAACCCAAGAGAACACTCTGTCAGGTAACGGCTCCACTCCTTACGTGTGAAGTAACAGACAAATCTCATAACCAAGTAAAATTATTAATGGATTCCAAGGAGAGGACTTACTCTCCGCACTCTCAGGAAAGATTCTTTTTATTTTAGGATCTATTCCTAATAGACAAAGATAGGGAGCAACTATCAATTACATTCAAAACATTGAAAAGTAAGCATCAGGATTTGTAACTTACCAGGTTTTTTTCCTAAACTCCCTGTTTTCCCAGCAGTTCCAGAGCCCTTAAAACAGAGCAAAAGGTCTCATTTGCATGCTGAAGTTTTGATCATGCAACTTAAAAAACGATTAATGATGATATGAACCCACTTGAGCCCCGAAGCCCCACTTTTCATTCTGGGAAAACACAGCACTGCATCACCTGACATAAGGATATAGATCAGGAAAACATGGGACAAAATAAGTACTTTCAAACATGTGGCTTTTACTCATTTCTATAAGAGGAAGAAACAGCAGAGTATGGGGCCCTATAAGAGCCCAGAGGGCTCCAGTATTGACCGTGCCGAGCGCAGGCATTTCTTGGACCTGGTCAAATCTCATAGGAGTCTCCAGACTAGGAAGACTGTTAGTCTGCATCCTAAACACTAAGCTCGGGCTTGTTATCATGTGGTTAATTATGACATATTTCACACATAAAAAGTACAGGGAATAGAACTCATGAGCCTACCACCCAGATTTAACACATTAAAATATTAATATTTTGCTATATTTGCTTTAGGAGCTTTCTCTTTAAAAAACTAACACAGTACAGGGACAACTGGAACCACTCTCTTTCCCCATCCTATTCACTCCTCTCTATCCAAAGAGGCAGTGGCTGTCCTGTGTGGCCTTTCCACCCAATTTCACACTGTTTATACACTGAAATTTCTCTATTACTGCATAGAGGCAGAGATATTTCTTCCCAACTATCAAGCATTTAAAAAGTGCTCTGGGGTTGAATTCCTCTCTGGGATACTCATGGAATTTTAAACCAGCCGAGTAAGCCAAGAACAGAGACCACAAGAGGCAGGACAGGAGCCAGAATGGAATCTGTTGTTACAAAGTGCTTATTCTAAATTAATTTATGCTTGAGTCTATCTTGCAGTAAATTAAGTATTCCAATTAAAACAAAACAAAAGGCTTAATAAACTAAACATGAGTTACTGAAAGAATAAGAATATGCCATTTATCTACCAGGAACACAACTTACAGTCTCTTTATTTTGCTTATTGAAATTTAAGAACCATTAGCAGGAAAAGTTTAGGTTAAATTTTTACTTGATTCTGCTTTCTTTATTAATGAACAAAGTTATACAATGGCAATCTCGCTATTTTTTAATAGACTGCATATCAAAAAAAGGAATACCAATGAAACAAGATTCCAGTGACCAGTTACTTTCCTAGTACAGGCTTAGAATCTACTCCCTACATTACATAAAAAGAACGAAGCAATTGGCAGTACCCAACGGTAGAGTTCAAGTAGTTTCAATGTACTCTCTTTGAAAAACCACATCCAGCCCCATGAGCTGGTACGGATTCAGAAGGCCACGTTCTGTCCTCTCTGCACCTGTAAAGCCTCCCAGATGGTGTGCCCCAGACCTGCCCATACAGAGAAGGTAAGCAGGACGGGACAATCCTCCCCATGCCTAGATGTCAATTCTGGTATCTGCAGCTGGGTCTGGTGTTAAGTTTGGTCAAATATTTTGCTTTTACACTGAACTCTGTATCCAACTATGACAAAAGAGCTGAGTTTTTAGATTTTTTTCATTATTGGATAGTATAGATAAATGTGTATCTAGACATTTTTAGTACTGCTAGTTCTTCTGTGGCTAATAATTTAAGACTGTGGTTAAGAAAGTACCTTACAACTCCACTTACCTTAAAAAAATCACTGTATGTTTTTCTAAAATTTACTTTAGATGGTTTTATTAAAGTAGAAAATTGTAATTTCTTAAAATACATTACAAGTAATGGCTTTTGTATTTTAACTGATCCAAAAGGTAAGGTCACTTTTAAGAGTTTTCATGCACGGTAGTAGACACTGAGTTGGTTTTTAGTGTTTTACCCAACTCCCCTGAAATATCTTCTGTACGACTCTCACTGGACTCAACGTGCTAGCCTGGAGAAGAATTTAATTCTCTGTCTCCAGGTCTGAAAAGTCCAATATACCAGCTGTCTCACAGGGCAAAATTATTTTCTTCCAGTCTTCTGCCAAATTCTCCAAGGGTGGGCAGACTTATGTAAATCCATCCATTGGAATTCCACCTAGCTGCTCCCAAGACTGCAGCAAGAAAAACCAAAAAGCAAAACAATGCCACCCCTTAAAAAAACAAAATCCAATCAAATAAAATCATTTCCGGGAGCTGCAGGAGAGTTGAGCAGGCCGAGGGCAGGACTACTGGAGCAGTGCACCAGGCCCAGCCACGCCCCCAGAGCAGCTCCGAGCACAGGGGCCCATGGAAGAGCCCAGGATACACCACTGGCATTTGAAATAGAGAACTTTGTCCACCTGCTTACTCCTGAGAAAGCAGCCCCTACAGGTTCCCTGTGAGCCTTTTCTCTCTCAGTACCTAGGAGGTATGAGGAAAAAAGAAAGTAACTGTGAATTGACTATCAATACTTAAAAAAAAATGAGTCAATTCTTGTTGGTTTTTTAAAATGTGCATTGGATCTGTTAAATGACTACATTTATACCCTGAAACTCTCCACTAACATGCAAGTGGCTCCTACAAGACAGACTCCCATACTCTGTGGTAGGTCCACCCCACCATTCCATTAAACTTGCACTATCTTGAGACCATAGTTTATGCGATCAAATTTTTAGGGCTCTATTTAACAACAGTAGGAACAATTCCAATTTATATGGATAACAGCACTTAAATTCAGTCCTGATCAACGGAGATTCTAAGGCCTAGCCAAAGTGTACCCATCTCTTAGATCTTGTCTTTCTACTCTATGGGCAAAAATAGAAATTCTAAAAAATTCCTAATATCCAATATTCTGGGGCCAGGATCACCAGAATACTTCTGTTTATACAGGCAAAATATTGCTATCTTTCTTGGGGTATTTAAAAATCAGTGACCGTAATGATCTAATCAAGAACGTTTACTCCAAAGCATAAGCCAATTACATGCAGAAAGAGAGATAAATACTGAACATTATCTTCCCAGCTGATGCGGATCTGCCCCGTCACACTCAGCCTCCACTTAGCCCTGATGTGTTCTGCTTCAGGGAGGCCAATGCTTACCCTAAAGCACCAAATGACAAGATCAAACAATGACAGGTCACACTGGATTTACTGTCACATTCCAGAACTTAGCAAAACGCAACAAAGTTCCACTGTCAAATATCATGTGACTCCCCGCAAAGAGAATCACCACACAGAAAGGGAGAGGAAACAGTTAATGTGGGTTTACCTCTGAATCTTTAAGCCTCACATAGTTAGAAGGGAAGACTCCGGACTTGTCGCCCACTGTTCCTGTCCACCAGTCACCATCTTTCTTGGTAACCAAAATCACATCCCCTTGCTGAAAGGTTAAATCTCCTTGCTCAGAACTCTCGTAAGTGTACATGGCAATAAATTCTGGTGGGGAGAAATATTGAGATACGGAGAGAGCTTGATTGTTTAAAGAAATCCCAGACAGCTTTGCAAAAGCAAGTTTATGAATAAGGAAGTTAGGACAAGATCCATTCAAGAGAAGGGCTAGTCACAGATAAAATACAGAGCTGCAGAATGCCCTGGGCTCCATATTCCCCCAGTGTATATAAAAGTTCAGTAGCTGCAGACAGGGAGACAATTCCTGGGAAGACCCAGACACAGGAACAAAAAACCCAACTGCATGTTTACCAACACCTGAGTATTTATGAGTGATCTACCATTTGGCATCATGATTTCTTTTTGAATGAAAATGGTTTTTATATTTAGTTTTAATTAACAGTTACATAGTACCTACTCTGTGCTGAACACTGGGTCAGATGCATTCATATGCAGGCTCTTGGTAAGCATATTAAGTATCTGTATTTCAGTTTTGAGGGTACCACGTCACAGTTTTAGAAAATTGTTAGATAGGATATATTCTCTGTGTAAATTAAACAAGACACACTTTTCATTATTCAAATGCCCAAAAACTTATGTCCTGTTGTGTCATATGCACAATATGATAGGAAGCTGTTAGAACACAAAATGAGTTACACATATTATTTAGTTAAAAATGGGCATCTAGTTGTCATTTAAGAGCACAAACAGGTAGAGAGGACTGATGATAAAAGGAATGCCTATCCAATCCCAGAAAGCCTTTCAACAAGTTAAAAAGACAAATCACAGTTTATCACATTTTATTATTCATGTAATTTAGTCTTAAAAGATAACAACTTGTGTTCTTTCATGTCTTGAATTTGAAGGGTGTACATTACAGAAGAAACTTTTCTTTTTGATTATACGTAGAACTTTGCATCATTCTTGATTTTATTAAGGCTTAGAACCAAATCACACTCTCAGAAAGATCACCAGACACAAAATCCTAGATGGAGGTTCTAAGTAAAGATTTACAGAAAGATGCACGTTTCTTATTTCCACTTTTTCTCCATTTTATCCTAGGCCTTTGTATGTATTTTTTTTAAAGCAACAGAAAAATCACCATTTACCCAAAAAGTTCATTTTTATGATGGGCAATGTATATTTCTCTCTAAACCTCAGATGATATTCCTTTAATGTCGAGCCTCGCGTTGAGTAGGAGGCCGGAATTTTGTACGGAGAACTCCTCCGGTTAATCATCAGAGCCTCTGCAGGAGGTACAAATGAAAACTAAAACAAACAGACAAAACACAAAAACCTCTAACCCCTGTGCTTACGTGGGCAGCCCCTGGAGCAACAAGGGGCCTCCTTCAGCGACCGTGTTGACCTGTCAGCCCCCAGGCCAGCAATTGCTGGTGGAGAGCGCTGGGCCCCATGGCAGACACAGGTCATTCAAACGACCCAGGGAAAACAGAAGACTCTCTGTCTTTAGCCCTGAGGTGCTGGTAACACATACCTCCACAGTGAAAATTGGAAAAATGATTTCCCACACAAGGAAATCAAAGTTTGGTGGCTTTAATAGGGTCATTCTTTTTTCATTAATAGACTCATTTTTCTGATTTCTCCATACTCTGACCCTTCCCTTTTGATTTTGCTCCCTGTTACTGTTCTTTAGATCACATTTGGCCATTTAAGATGGGATCCTTGGCAATCAATACTTTCCCCAGTGATTCCTCAACTTCAAAGTCAATTTCTTTAAAATGGATCCAAATTTTGAAGTAACTTTCCAAATGCTTAAGAAACTTCAGAAACGTGAACTCTGGCTGAACTTGATATTGCAGTATGAAATACAAAATATAAAGGAGACTGGAAAGACTGAGGCTGGCCTTGCCCTGCCTTGCACTAAGGCATCTGCGAGTGGCTTTAGGGGGACAATGAAACCCAGAGACGTGATGATGTATAGGCAGAGGTTCCTCTTCAGCTACCCTTCTCATGAGACATTTCACAGAAGGCACTGGCCATCCCCAAGCCAGTATTTTAAGAGCAACCCCAACCGATCATCTATTTTATCTGGTTTACAGTTTACTTTAAATTTGATTATGTTCAATGTGGTATTAACAAGAGGCTCATTAATGTATGTAAATAGCTTTTCTCAGAATTTCTAAGGCTACTAACGTCTTCCCACCCCTTCACAAAGCCAGTAACCTTTCCAAATATTTCTAATACCTAAGTCATTTCAAAATGGCTGTAATAAATACAAACTAAGATCAGAATTTAACTCTATTCTGTTAACCAATTTTAAGTATATCTGTGGTTCATTTGTGACCTATTTATTGAGGCCTCAGTACGTTTCAAAACAAATAAATAAACATTCCTGCACACTGCTATTGGATGAGGATGCTCATACATTATGTGGCTTTATCAGTAATCTAGGGAATGAAGCAAAAATAAAATAAAAGCAGTAGACATTTACTGTGCTTTGTTCTACAAGCCTTCTGAATGTTATTTCTTTATTCTTGTAATAATTTCCTATCTCAAGGGGTAGTTATCATGCCCAATTTACAGACAAGGAAGCTAAGGCATAAACAAAATCATACGGTTACTAGATAGGAGAGTCAAGATAAAAACTCCAGCCTTCCACTGAGTCTTGACTGGATATCATACACTGAAGTTTTTTTTGTTTGTTTGTTTCTTATTTTTTGGTGAGGTGCATAATTTGCTTTTTAGTAAACTGACTGCGTGTGCTGTGTTTAAAGGAGCTTTTTGCCTTGTTACCCTACCAGTGCATAAAAAAGTCATTAAGATAATGAGAATGTATAAAGGGAACTCTGCTAATCATCGTTTTCATGGTAATAGTAAAAATTAGGTCCTCAATTTGTTTAGTGATAAGGTTTTATAGCTATGCTATGAACTAAAAAAATTTTTTACTTTTAAAAAGCCTCTTGAAAAAAGAACACTCTTACTGTGAGTCTGAAATGCCATTATACCTTAATTCTTGCTGTCTCCGCCTAAAACAACTGTTTTAATAATTCTATTTTTCATTAGGCAAGGTTTCTAAGGAATGCAGCAATCTCATTATGGCAAACAAACTAAATAAAACATTCAATTCTCATGTAATGTATTCAAGGAACCCATAAAGAATTACTGTAGAATTGGTTAGTTACGGCATCAGTTAACAGTGCTCAGACATCTACACAGAAAATCCATCTAACTCAAGGAGTATTCTCCAGTTAGGATGTGATGATGACTGTATTGAATATAAAAAAGACATGAGATTTTTACCATGAGGGTCTGAATTATGTAGGTTTTGGTCAGTTGGCATCTACGTAATATTTAAGATTATGTCACCAAGTGGAGATTGGGAAAGAAAGCAATTATTTGCGTAATAAACACTCAAAATGATTTTTTTAGGCCTAAATTGTCTAGCTTGGTTGTTTTCATAGAGCAAAGAAAATGAGTTTCAGTTTCATTTGGGATGGTACAGATGGCATTCATGTTACTGTGAGAACTCTACTAGTCTTTGCAGTTTTAAGATGAAATACTTACCTATGTAAGTCAGATGAGACTAGACTATGTTAGGTGAAGCAATGACCACAATTTAGCTACAGAGAGGCTCGGAAAACTTGATTCTTAGTAAACTGAATGGGTCTCTTTTAAAAGTCAAAGGGCTCATAATAAAATATAATTAGAAAATTCAGTTTTGGATGATTAATATATCTGATAGTATTTTCCATAAAGTGTTCTGATTTTGTAAAGAGCTAAACTTTCATTTTGCTTTAATATATTGATCATAAGTGTAGTCTGTCTTAAGATGAAATTCAATCTCATTTCAAACATTTACACAATATCCTTGACCCTTCTGAAGAACATAATACAACTCAGGCCCTCACCTTCTCCTGAAATGGCCGGCTTGGCTGCTGGAGAGGCTACTCGCTTTAGACTAGCAGGACTCTCTGAAGAACCAGACTCCATGCTGCAACAAGGGAAGAAGAGAGTATTTTAATTTTTATCTTAAAAGAAAATAGTACAAATGACACTGATTTTTCTGTTAAAACTGTTTGACTTTTAAAACTATAAATAATCCACAGCTGAAATAGTTGTACTTAGCTAGGTTAAAAACACATAATAAGGTACTACAGAAGCATGACTCTACTAAACTCGCATTCTTCTTCTTAAGAGACGGGGTCTCGCTATGTTGCCCAGGCTGGAGTGCAGTGGCTATTCACAGGCGTGATCCCACTACTGATCAGCACGGGATTTTTGACCTGCTCCATTTCCCACCTGGGCCGTTCACCCCTCCTTAGGCAACCTGGTGGTCCCTCGCTCCCCGGAGGTCACCATATTGATGCCAAACTTAGCGCGGACACCCGATCAGCATAGCACACTACAGCCCAGAATTCCCTAGGCTCAAGTGATCCTTCCACCTCAGCCTCCCGAGTAGCTGGGACTACAGGCACGTGCCTCTGCGCCCAGCACTCGCATTCTTACTTTTCAGCACTTTGCTATACTGGACACATAGCCTATGTACTAGTTTATTTCAAGGCATGACTGACTGAGAGACGCTCATTGAATATTTTTGCTATTTTCATCTTCTAAAAGCTCATAATTTGTTTTGAACATCAATATGGTTGAAGGAATTAAACAACAACCTTAAGGTTCCATGCTGTAAGAACCTAATGAAAAAGACAATTAAGTCCTTCTGATCATTTCCCCAAATGCTTTGGGTTTCTAAGTATTCATATATATCTGGTACAGCGCTGGGTAATAAGCATAAAGAGAGTCATAATCTCCAACTAATGCACAAGAGTGTTCCAGGTATCAGAGCTGAATTCCTTTTTGTGTAAGGCAATGAAAAACAAGACACATAGGTTTCCATGAGGAAAGAAAAAATGCACTTATCTATAAGAGGCTCCCTTTTTGTACTCCATATACTCTAACTTTTGCAGTTAAAAGATCTAGAAGATAAACAACTCCTGTGAATCTTAACTAGTGCAAACAGTAATTTAATGCCTAATACTGTTTTCATCAAATACAAGCAGATAAATACAAAAATACCTTGTAGATTTCCTTACGGGCCCTGAAATGAGTTTCACGTAAGACTTGGGGAACCAACCCTTCTGACCTTGAACTTCTCCAAACCACCACATGTCTTGCTGTTCCAGGACGGTGATGACATCATTTTTGTTAAAATTTAAATGGTTGTCTTTTTTGGCTCTCCAAGGATACAGGGCTTGAGCTTGTAGCCCCTCCACCTTTTCACCCTTGTGTGGAATAACATAAAAGACCTCTCGTTATGTTGTGGTTTGTTATCAATTACGGCAGACATGAACATGGCACCTCTCCAATAAGCATAGGCTAGACAAGCACACACAGCCACAAAGGGCCCTGAGGCAGCACAGCAGGAGTGCTGGATGCTTCAGTGAGTTTCCCAACAATTGTTTATTTTCAAAAGTGGAGGCAAAAGCCTGCCAGCCTCTTCACAAAGTCATTGTCTGACCATCTAGAACTCTCTATTTCAACAAGCCAGGAGGTCACAATTATTCCGTTGCATCTGGCTGTGTGCCTTTTATATTTTGGTTTTATTTTCACTGTCAAGTTGCCCAGGACACCTCCACATTTCCAATCTGACTGGTATTTTTAGTGGAGGATTAACACTGGAGCAGAAATTTTATGAGCTTTCATGAGATCATTAACTGGCATTTTAGTTTAGGTGGACCCAGGGCAATAGGCCCTGTGCTGGATTATGTTTGTTTTAGCTCCTTTTTAGAGAAAACAGGGATTTGGTTAGCATAAATTCATTGTAATTGCCATTTATTGTACATCTACATGCACTGCCCCACGAGATGACAAAAATGAAAAAAACAGTCTCTGTTTCCCCCAAATAATTTAGGGAAAAGCACTTTATTAACCATAAAACTCTAAAAAGATGGAGAGTATGGTATCATTAGCAAGTAACTCACAAATAATGGGGAAGAAAGAGATAAAAACAACCAAGTATACCACCTGGCAGAATGAAATATACTAAAAAGGAGTTCCTACTATTCACTGCAGAAATAAAGAGAAAAGAGGGATGAATTCTGCCTGGGGGCATCTGGGTAAATTTCACAAAGGGGGCAGCATCTGAGATGGGCCATGAAGGATGAGAAGGACTTTGGCAGCTAGGGCTTCGGAGGAAGGGCACTCCAGGCCGAGGGCGCAGCATGGGCAAAGGCCTCGAGGTGAAACACTGCAGGGGATCCGGGAAGAGAAGCACAATCCGGGGCTGCGTGTGGCCTAGTCTCATGGAGGGGTGGAGGAGGAGGTCAGGCTGGAAGGGCAGGGTGAGGCATTTATTATCTTTTAAGAAGCTACAGCATTAAACCATTACAACATCTTAAAGCATTTAGTAAAAAAATGAAACGTCAACTCTCAATCATATGTGAATAGAAAAGAACAAAGGATAATGCCTAGAGATAGGTACTTCCGAACCAATTTGTACTTGCCTTTGCAAGTTATTTCTATTATGCTGACATTAAGTTATGATTATGTCTGATAAGCAGAGAATTTACAACAGGTCAAGTAGTTTCAGCATCTGTGTGCTAACCTCTAAATCCTGGTCTTCATGTGAGCTTGCCTTCTTAAACTCACAACATCCCTATCCTATTTCCTTCCATTTAGCTGTACATTCACTCCTTTAAGTCCCTCAGCGCTGAGGAGGTTTCCCTGGATTTCGAATACCCACTAAGACTGTATATTCTTGACCTTGCATTTTTCCCTCTCGCAGCGGACCTGCTGCCTGCGTAGCTCCTCATCCCACAGCCCGTCTGCACTGTCTAATCCTCTTGGCCACTTCACTGATTTCTCTAAGCATGGACCCCAGGGTCAGCCTTCCAACTGTGCCCTCACTGGCACTTCAGAATCTCTCCCCCTGAGAAATCTTCCCCATGTCTGCTTTGTCAACCTTTTCACATCGATGGGCCCTAATGACCCCAGCCTGGACTGGACGTGGACTCTGGGTATGAATCCCAGGTCTGTCACTTACTAATTTTCTGACTTTGGCAACTGTTTAATCTCTCTGAATCTCGATTTCCACATCTGTAAAGTAGAGATGATACTTTCCCCAAAAAGCTACTAAACTTTAGCAATCCCATGGTAATATAAGATGTGTGTAGACGGGGAGGGGAAGAAGTTTAGTAAGATCCACGCACAGTATTGCTATGATAGAAGTAACAGTAGTGAGCTATATTACTATTATTATTCCTAGTCCCAAGCTGTGAAGTATTGCTAGAGAAAGCTGAGGCAATGTGCAATGACCTACTACAGACTCAGGTTAAAATAAGCCCGGCAATTCTTAATTCTTTTGTTTTTTTCTTTTCTTTTTTTGAGATGGAGTCTTGCTCTGTCACCCAGAATGGAGTACAGTGGTGCAATCTCAGCTCACCGCAACCTCCACTTCCCGGGTTCAAGTGATTCTCCTGCCTCACCCCCCCCACCAGAGTAGCTGGGATTACAGGTGCCTACCACCACGCCCAGCTGATTCTTGTACTTCTTTTTTTTTTTTTTTTTAGTAGAGACGAGGTTTCACCATGTTGGCCAGTCTGGTCACAAACTCCTGATCTCAGATGATCTGCTCTCCTCCCAAAGTGCTGCGATAACAGGCGTGAGCCACCACACCAGCCCAATTCTTCATTGTTGTCAGATCCCTCATTTGCCTGCTCCCAAACCCCTTCTATGCTCCGCAGCCGCCTGGGGCTCCCTCCTCACTGAGAACAGTATCATGCAGCCCAACCTCAACATCTTTCTTGGCTTCATCTTCTCCAATCTCTCTTCACCCTTCCTCACCCAGAAGAAAGTGACTCCTGTCTTTTCTGTACCTTTCTTGTCGTCTGCTTTATACCAATTATATCTTCTGACAATTCACTTTTCCATCCCCATATCCACTGGCAACATGGCTGGTTCTTGCTTTCCCAGACCCCTCCACTCTACTCCTTCTCTGTCCTTTTGCAGACCTTTCCACTTTCTTGCTGCTCATTTCCTTTTATGCCCCAGCAGTGTGGTTTCATCCTTCTCCTTCCCAAGTCACAAAGCTCTAGCTGTCACAATGAATGGTCTCTTCTTTGCCCTGGCCACAGTACTTAATAACATAAGCAACCTCCCCTCCCCCACCTCCAACTTTCTGGAACAACCTCCCTACCCCGTCACTGAGTCACTGTTAACTAAGCATGCGACATGTGCTAAATGCCGAGCTGGGACAGATGCAAGGGAAGTACCATTTCCTGCTGAGTAGCTCCTGTTCTTCTTCCAGGCTACAGAACACACACGTGCCTGTGGATTTGCTATTTTCTCCCTGTATTCTCTCTCCTTGGATGACCTCACACATTTCCTGAGATCTGATAATGTTCTCTATGAGAATGGCTCCAATCTACAATCCCAGTCTCGCCCTCTCTTCCACCCTCCAGATCTATGTTCCAACAGCCTGCCAGACACGGTCCCACAATCACCTTCAACTCAACACATCTAAAACCCAACTCTCCCTTTAACTACACATTCACTTCACTTTCTGCCTTCCTCCTTTCCCTTTAAAGTGGACCGTTTTCCTCGATGCCAGTCCTCTTCCCTTTCCTTCGGCTCCCACAGGCGTTGTGACTCTGACCTCTTCACTCTCCTCTGCAGTCTCTCCCGCATGCTCTCCTCTTCTGCTTCCACCAGCACCTCCCTACTTGGTGAACGTGAACTCAGCTGGGTCCCGGCCTGCCCTGGGTCACAGCTAGGTGACAGCAACAGCCCCCTGACTGGTGGCACTGCCTGCCGGCCCTCCACTCTAATCTTCCTGCATACCACACTTCCAGATGGATCTGCCTAGAGCCTGTGTTTCATCTGGGTGTGGATCAGAAACCATCCTGGAACCCCCAGTGCCTCCCAGATGGGCACTTGCTGTTTGGCATGATTATTTCCAGAAAATTCATTATTTTATCATTATTGTATGAAGCAAAAGAGAACTCTTCAGAATAACCACCTTTATCCTTTCAGCATTATTCTTTCTGAGGAGAGCATTTCACAGCTTCCCATTAATCTTTCATCAGTCTACCTTTTCCAATAAAAACTCAATGGTCTAGACAAATGGAGTGGGCCATGATTTTCCTTAAACAGATAATGACTGTCTGCCTTAAACCCTTTCTCCCAGCATTTTCTGTCTGATATGCTGGCCCTCTCCATTTTCTAGTAAGATCTTACCCACTGGTCAAGATGCAGCTCAAATGCCACTTCAGCAGTAAAACTTCCTTGATCAAGCCAGGCAGAAGTCGACTGTGCCCCACCCCCACCCTCAAACTCCCAACTATTCACAGCAGATTTCTGGCTCCTGAACTGGATTCCCATACTGCCAGGCAACCCAGACACATATAATGACGCCTGATTCGAAATGACATTGCCAACAAGCATTTGCTGAAGTCGCTGGCACTAGATAGCATGCCAAGTCTCCACACTCTCACTGGCTGCCTTTACCTGGCCTAGCACAGGAGATGGGGAGGAACCAGTGGCTGTGGCTGGAGTAAAGGCGGACCTCTGCCTTAACTGGCCGGCACTTGGAACGGTGAGAGAGGGCTGGGCTGCCCATGCATCCCAGTTATCCGTTTCTGGTTTCTCATTCGTGCTGGTGGGCCACCTGGAGGGAAAAGCACAACACCATGAATAGCAACCACTCTCTAATATGCCAGCTTTTTACCCACAGTACAGTGCCAAAAAAAAAAAAAAAAAAAAAGAGAGAGAGAGAGAGAAAAAGATGGCAACCAATGAGCCTGTGCAACACAAACCCAGTATATTTATGTGGCTTTCTACAGTTAAAGAACAAGGAGGCGGCTGAGCACAATGGCTCATGCCTATAATCCCAGCACTGTGGGAGGCCAAGGTGGGCGGGTCACCTGAAGTCAAGAGTTCAAGACCAGCCTGGCCAACATGGTGAAACCCTGTCTCTACTAAAAATACAAAAATTAGCCGGGCGTGGTGGCGAACGCCTGTAGTCTCAGCTACTCAGGAAGCTGAGGTAGGAGAATCGCTTGAACCTGGGAGGTGGACATTGCAGGGAGCCAAGATCGCACCACTGCACTCCAGACTGGGTGACAGAGTGAGACTCTATCTCAGGGAGGAAAAAAAAAAGAACAAAGAAGAGAGGAAAAGGCATTAGGCTTAGGTTTGAGTCTGAGCTTCACATATTAGTAATAACTCCCTCAGGCAAATTACAATACTTTTTCTGAATTTTGATTTCCTCAATGATAAAATAGGAACAATACTGTACCACTTAAGATTAGCTGTGAGAGTCACATGAAATAGTGACTAGGGAAACACTCTGTAAGTGTAAAGCACCAGAGAAATATCCTCACTTGATCATTATCAGTTGTAATAACGATAGTTAAATGAGAAAAAAGAAGCTACATGCCACCTATGGAGCAGGAGCTTCTCAACACCATTTCTCTGACCCATGCATACTATAGTAAGCACCTAGTCATATGCCTGGATGCCACGCAATTACACGTGGCATCCTGACAGCAACCAGTTGTCCTGGATCCTGGGGACAGTTCTAGTTTTGTGATTTTAATAATTTTAGATAAACAGGCTGGGCATGGTGGTTGATACCTCTAATCCCAGCGCTTTGTGAGGCCAAGGCGGGAGGATCACTTGAGTTTGGGAGTTCAAGATCAGTCTAAGAAACATACTGAGACCTAATCACTACAAAAAATTTAAAAATTAGCTGGGCATGGTAGCATGCACCTGTAGTCCCAGCTATTTGGGAGGCTGGGGCAGGAGGACTGCTTGAGCCCAGGAGGTCAAGGCTGTTGTGAGCCATGGTTGTGCTACTGCACTCCAGCCTGGGTGATGAAGTGAGACCCTGTCTCAAAATAATAATAAATAATCTTAGATAAACATATCTGTGTGAGTCCAGATCTAAAGGCAATTTACTTTTTACATCTTTGTAAGATACACAAACAAATCTGAAAATCAAAATAATTCCTGATTTTTGGTTTGGAAAATAAGATGCCCAAAATCACAGCAAGAGAACTGCATACTATACTTTTATTGAAGAAGAGCCATCCTGATTTGATCCACAGCAAAAAAAAAAAAAAAAAAAAAAAAAAATCCTGTAAAGTATGGTATTAGTCTTCTATTTTAGCCTAAGCTTTAGTTTTCAGAACTCTTCAGTAAAGATCAAAAGAGGAAGGGAAAGCTTCAATTTGGAAGTCAAGCTAATGGAAGGTTATTTTTTTTTAAAGCAAAGATTAGATGGGGGGAACCTTCTTTAGCACCTTCACCTTATTTCATGTAAAAATAAAGTATGAAAAACTTGCTATTCCTTACATCCTTCCCTCCACTTCCTCCCGCCCTGGGTAATTATTCTTTCTTCCCTCTATTTGTTCCATCTGATCCTTCTCCAGCAGTACATCTGGATTCCTTGCCTTTGATTTGTTTCTTCTGAAAGATGATTAGACATGAAAAAAAATTTTTTTAACACTTCTTATTCAAATCACTCGTACTTGTACCCTAGTATAAAATATTTTTAGACAATTGCTCATCTAGGTCATAGCCCTATAAACTGGAAGTCTGGACAGCGATTTCATCTATCATTTCAAACCTCTGCTTACATGCAGTTTTTAAAATGCCACTTCCTGATGAACCAGGGCACAGAACTAACTGTGGCCAAGCGCAAACACTTCTTCCTTCTACTGTACATTTGTGTAAGATTAACGAAAGTGGAAAGCTTTAAAGGAAACAGCTTTCTATCTTATTCAGAACCACATGACTGTATTCAATTTTTGCTTCTGCCTAGCAAGAAAAAGTGCTACTTGCATGCAGGAAATGACTCTGAAAATTTGCTGACTGACATGGATGTCAAAACAGATTATTAGGAAACTATATTTCTCCATTTCTTCTACAAGAGTGATAGATATGAATACACTATCGAACAAAACAAGATCACAGGCAAATATTTTGTAAAAGCCAGCTCCCTTTCATAGAGGGACAACCCAAGACTATGAAAATACTTAGAGGGGGTAAAAAAGATGATCAAATTGGGATTTCAGAAATCACCAGGAAGAGCCCACTAACACGTACGTGGAGCTGAAGTCGGCCCAGTTATTGGGGGTCGTGGAGGGTTCTGAAGAGGTTACTGCCAAAGGGGCAGGGGTCTCACGCAAGGCCAGTTTGGGGGCAGGGGCAGATGTTGAATCAGTCACTGGTTTCACTGGAGCAGGAACCTCATTTTCTGGGATTTTCTCTGCATAGTTTGCAGGGAACCATCCTGTCTTTCCTTTTAATTCTCCTCCAAGCCATCCGGGTTCTCCAGTTTGGCTTTCATCCACCTGTGGAAAAAGTCAAAACTTCAATTTAAGTGGAACTAAATCAACCCCTGAATAGACCCAGCACCCTGCTACAGCAAAGCCCCAAGCCTCTGCCCTCTTTAGACTGACATATGGCACAGGAATTTCTTCATTTTAGTCCAAGTGTCTGGGAAAAGAGTCTCTAAGCAGTAATCCTGAAAAAAAATGCACTATAATTCAAGTTCTCACTCTCTGTACTTTTTTAAAAAGCCTTTCCCCATGCTTTCCTAATAATGGCAGTTGAGACAAAGTGCCTGGAGTCCTCAGGCATGTAATTTAAATATTTTGATTTGGGAAGTGACCTGACAGGCTTCATCACTCAGACAGTCACGTAATTATTAAAAATAATTTTGACTTGAGTTTATTATTTAAAGTTGAAAGAAAGGGGTGCAATCAATATAAATTCAGTACTCTGAAAACCTCCAATAACTAAGTAGTATTTATTTAGTATAGGGACAAGGAAGATTTAAAAAGAACAAGGATTTGCTTCCACGGGAAGCAAAGCTGACTGCTGCCGTGTTTAGTCATTTAAAAGCTCCATAGACACATGATGAGAAAATTAAGGAAGTCATTATTTGCAGCAATAATCAATTTTATTAAGTAGTTTTCTTTTGCAGAAATTTAACTTGCATATTCTACAAAAGTACACATAAGAATGCAGAATCATATGTTCAAAAATTTCACAGAAGCTATCACACCAAATGCTTTTAAGCTTTGCATTTTAATTCTGACTTGAATGGATTATCCAAAATGGTCAAAATGATTCTATTTTTCTTTATAAGTTGCCCCTACTATTTTATAAGCAACAGGAAAATGACTTTGGAGGACAATCACATTTGCTATTAAAAAACTTATTTTGGCCGGGCACAGTGGTTCACGTCTGTAATCCCAGCACTTTGGGAGGCTGAGGCGGCTGGATCACCTGCGGTCAGGAGTTTGAGACCAGCCTGGCCAACATGGCGAAACCCCGTCTCTACTAAAAAAAAATACAAAAATTAGCTGGGTTTGGTGGCCAGTGCCTGTAATCCCAGCTACTTGAGAGGATGACACAGGAGAATCGCTTGAACCTGGAAGGTGGAGGTTGCAGTGAGCTGAGATTGCACCACTGCACTCCAGCCTGGGCGACAGCGAGACTCTGTCTGAAAACAAAACAAAAAGCTATTTTCATTACTATAATTTTTATAAGGATCTTATCTTATGAAACCTTATATCTTATTTTTACCCCTTTATATGCTGCCGAAGGAGTAAAACATCAAACACTTCATTGGACATTAAAGTTGCTGCTTAGAATTCAGACATGGGTAGGCAGGGTCATAACACAACAATGATTTTGGAAAAATCTGACAAAAGTATCAATTGTCTAATCCATTCAAGTATTCAGTAAAAACTAAAAATAAGGGAAAAAACGATTACATTAAACAAACATCTATCTGTATGTACTAAGTGGAGAGTGAGTAATAGGGTTCAATATTTATTAGCTTATTTGAATAAAAAAATGCTCAGGGTAGAGGTGGAGAAAACAGAATGCAAGGTTTACTACTGAATTCTACCTGTTATTTACAAAATATTCAGCAAGTAGGGGATGCCTACTTGCTCCACTTAAGGGAATCTTTATTGTCACATATAAAAGCAATGTTTAAAGCTGAGAATTCTCTAAACAACCAAAAAAGGAGTTCCCTCGGATAAAATGCAGTAACACTTCCAAAGGTTGAATTTCTGGCTTCACAGTTCCGTCATTCCTGCTCACACTTACACCCACGTGAACACACTAGCCACTTTCCAGTCATTGTTTTGTTCGTACTGTTCTTTTTCTGGGCAGTCCCAACTGTTTCTCTAGAAGAGGACTTAAGATAAATTCTCCCCCATTTGGATCTTCTTTTATGCTAAACTCAAATGGCTAGATGCCAGTGATACACTCTTAACTCTGCAGCTGCTCCACACTAGAAACATAGCTGTCTCTATCCAAGCCAGGTCCTGCCAGGCTTCTTAGTAGGCTCAATAGTCAAGATCAGTCACCTTGGTTCTAGGACCAAAGGTGCTGTCAGGCAGGAGTGGGTTAGGAGCTTGAGCCAAACACATGATTACTTAGTGTCAAGACTGCAAAGTGTAACAATCAAGAATAGGGCTCTGCAGTTAGACCGTCTCAATTTAAGTGCTAGTTCTACAATCTATTAACTGGTTGACTTTGGGCAAGTTTAATCTCTTGGCACCTCAGTTTCTTCATCTGTAAAATGGGGATAATAAAAATACCTGACTTATTATAATGCTCACTGTGAGAACGGACAAATATTTACACCAATGCCTGGCATACAAGAAGTGTTGGATTTTTTTTTTTTTTTTTTTTGAGACGGAGTCTCACTCTTGTCACCCAGGCTGGAGTGCAGTGGCACGATCTCGGCTCACTGTAATCTCTGCCTCCTGGGTTCAAGCAATTCTCCTGCCTCAGCCTCCCAAGTAGCTAGGGTTACAGGCACCCGCCACCACACCTGGCTAATTTTTGTATTTTTAGTAGAGATGGGGTTTCACCATGTTGGCCAGGCTGGTCTCGAACTCCTGACCTCAGGTGATCTGCCTGCCTTGGCCTCCCAAAGTCCTGGGATTACAGACACCTGCCACCACACCTGGCCAGATTTTTTTTTTTAAAGTCATCTCTCTTGTTGTCCAGCTCTGATTTTGTGCTGTAGTTCTCTTACTTAGGCTTCTGTCCTGTTCTAAAAGCCTGGTTTGATTTTACCTTCTATCAAGGTAACAATCTGTTTCTCTGTACAGGAGTGCCCTGTTCCTTCTAGGTTGACCTTGCCATAGCAATCCTTTTGGGGCTCAAGTCGATCCCTTGATTGACGGGAACTCCTACCCATCTGCTCATTTTGAACCTCCTCAAAGGTCAGCTGCTTTGCTTAATTATGTCCCCTGATCTACTGTCACTCCCTAGAAACAAAGGGTCATGTTTGGTTAGTAAGACTTTTAGGTCAGGTGCGGTGGCTCACTCTTGTAATCCCAGCACTTTGGGAGGCTGAGGTGGGCAACACGATGAAACCCTGTCTCTATGAAAAATACAAAAATTAGCCAAGCGTGGTGGTGCATGCCTGTAATCCCAGCTACTCAGAAGGCTGAGGCAGGAGAATAGCTTGAACCCGGGAGGCGGAGGTTGCAGTGAGCCAAGTTCGCACCACTGCACTCCAGCCTGGGTGACAGAGCCAGACCCTGTGTCAAAAAAAAAAAAAAAGAAAAGATAAAAAGACTTTTGGTGGACATCTGGAACGGGATCTGAAGCCCTGCAGAAATGTCCTCTCCCTCCAGTAAACTGATAACACCAGCCTGTCCCCACATATGATAGAAAGCATGTTGGTGCAGTGTACACTTAGGAGTGAAGGAGGGGCCATATCAGCCTCTTATCTCCACAAGCAAGAGCTTCTACCATCCCCAAGGACAACAGTGAAATCAGTATTTCACTTTTAAGCAAAGAAATCCACTGGTCTCAAAAGCCCCCCAAACAATAGTCTCAATTAGTTTCACTTACTCTTATAAGAATACATTAACTTTAATAAATTATTACATTTTAAGATTCAGAGGATGTAAGAGACATTCATTCTTAACACCTAAATTAAATTAAGCACTTAGAAAGAGCACAAAGGTCAGCATATGAAAATGAGAAATATTTCTTCCTGGATTTAGAAAACTAAACAAAATGCCAATCCGATTTTGGAAAACATAAGATTATGGCAGACCAAGAAGTAGGAACACAAATGGCTTTGTCATATGACTGGTTCCAATGTGGACTTTTATATAGTGTACAATTTACCCACTGGGGGCCATAAGGGAGATTTTATTATCAACAGTTTTGGTCTCAATACAATTTCATTCATCAGGCACACTGTAACACCCGAGTATATTTGGGGGTAATTCTAGTGAAACATCATTAAAGTACAAACACCAGATATTGTTCACATTTCTGGGACTATGTTACAGAGCTAGTCTACAAAACGTTAGCAATTACACACTGCATACTGTAGCTCACTGATGCAACAGTCAAATATACGCAGCAGCCACTGCAGGTTCAAGTCCATTTGGCTAAAGCCTGACAACATTACACTTCTTTTCTCAATTTTTATATGTTCAATGGCTGCCGTCTTCATTAGGTAAGATTATTATTTCTAAAATCTCTGACCTTGTCACACAGGAGGGAAGGAGAAATTCCTTTTTCCCTCAAAGAATATGATAAACAAGTGTATCCAACAGGTTTAGCCTACGTATTCGGACCAGCTGACAGTGGCTGCATAGGATGTGTTGAGGAGTGCAGGTAACAAAACATTTTTCATGGATTTGCTGGTTTTGAAATGTAAGGTTTCTCCCCAAATTCCTAGATGAGGATATTAAAACTTTTTCTAAAGCTCCAGCCTGGAGGCTGGCAAATTTTTCCTCTGTTCCAACGACTCAAATCTGCCATGATAGCACAAAACCAGCCGTAGACAATATATGAATGAAGCAGCCTGGCCATGTTCCAATAAAACTATATTACAAAACAGGCAGTGATTGGGCTGGATTTGAGCCAACCCTATAATCACATGTATACTGGTCCCTCAAAACTGCAGTGATAATACGGCCAATCATTACTAAATGAGCTCCGTTTAGATGTTTCATCTATGGAAATCTATGGCAGGTAGAGGAAAAAGGTATTGTTGGATACAGTTTAAAAAATGTCTGTCAAGAGAAGAAAAGGAAAAAGAATGAGTTAAAAATTGTTATAAGAGTAACGCTAAGACAAACAATTTCCAGAATGAACTGACTGGCTAATGACTGATTACTAAAGAAGTCCATTCCTCTTTGGATATTTTTGTGAGGATGTTTTCTAGAACTGATTTAGGATTCATCCTGACAGGAAAAAAGAGATTAGGTTAGATTAGTGGTTCCTGAAATTGACTCCCTAACAGAACCACCTGGCCAGACTTTCAAATACTGTATATGCAGTAAAGTTCACAGAATCTCTGGGGGTGAGCCCTGGCATGGTTATTTTTTGGAAGCTCCCTCAGCAATCTGGATGTGTTCAGGCCTGCATCCGTCCAAGGAGAAGCATTTAAACCAAGCTTGTCCAACCTACAGCCCACAGGCTACATGTGACCCCAGGACAGCTTTTAATGCAGCTCAACACAAATTCGTAAACTTTCTTAAAACATTATGAGATTTTTTGGCGATTTTTTTAAAGCTCATCAGCTATTGTTAGTACATTTTATGTGTGACCCAAGACCATTCTTCTTGCAATGTGGCCCAGGAAAGCCAAAAGATTGCACACTCCTGAATTAGATGCTCAGCCTGTGTTCTCAAGATACATCTCAACAAAACAGCAGTGAGCCTAGGTCTTCTCGTTTCTTATGCTCTACTACTATGTTATAGATGTCAAATTCGATTTTCACCCTCCCAAGTATTGGAACTTCCCGACCAAGAGAGGCTATATATTTTCTAAGCATCTAAGCCTTAGTCATCAAGGTCAAACTCAATCTCACTATAGAGATATTCTCTATATCATCACTTTACACTGCTCCTCTCTTTTAAATTTCTAGCAGAGTTAGTGAATATTTATTGAGAACATCATCAAATATTGGCCTTTTTCACGTGTTTCTCTAGATTTTTCTAAAAAGATCTTAAGTATATGAATGGCAGACATGACAATTTTCTATAAACAACAACATTGAAAATAGTGCTATATACAAAATATCACATTAAATTTTTGTTAGCCATGACAAATTATATTTTTGGATAGAACCGAGCTAAGTTTTTCTAAAAGCAAAATATTTTTGAAGGCTCAGACTGCCCACATTAAAAAAGAAAACACCATTACACTGTTGGACTTCTAAAAGTCTAACATATTATAGTAAGCTATATCCCAAAGAAGTTTGAGGAATCTGAGAATCTGATGACTATGCCCACAAAAGTAAAAGTGAACCCCTGATTTTTCAACCTAGAGATACTGAAAGTAATGTTCTACTATATGTTGCATGCTCATCTTCTATTAACTGCAAAACTCACAAAATTAAAAAAATACAAACCTGTTGCTATTAGATGTCAATATCTATCTTTTTCTATTAATTGTTACCCTCACAAAGATAACACAGCTGGAATGGCACTTGGAGTATCACAATGCATTTTGTAGTGCAAAATTGAGACACTGCTGTCCCTTCCGCAAGCCAATGAATGATGCCTAGTAGTACACTCTACATTTCATTACATGTTTGGGAGATCTGAGATAAAATAAACACGATTACAGTCCTGGGTAGATATTCTCTGCTATACTTGTCCTTGAAGCTGAATTTATGTTTAGTGTTTTATTAAAAATTATAACTTAGATACATTTATTGAAAATAATATAAAAGTCTATAAAATTCAACATGAAAGTCCCTTCTTTACTGCCCAGTGGCAACCACTGTTAACAGTTGGATACACATATATTTCAAAATTGTTAACTATACATAAACACATAAATACATATATAGTTTTATTTCTAACCAAAGTGCAATTATGCTGCACACATTCATCTGCTTTTTTGATGGAAATCTTATTCGTATATGTGATCTATATAAGTTTTAATCTTCAGCGTATTTTTTAGCTATATCATAATTTATTTAAACCATCCCTTTACTGATGGACATTAGGCTGTTTATTTGCTTTTACCAACACCACTGCAGTGAACATCTACGTACACACATATTTGTGCATGTGCCCAAAAGAGGAAGGAGAGGGATGAGAGGAAGGAGAAAAATATTTCTGGGGCAGAAAGAATGAGAATTTTAAATCTAAACAGGCACCGCCAAATTGCCTTCCAAATCACTTAACCAACTTATACAACCATGCTAACAATGTACATTATATCCACTGTCCTATACTCTTGACAAAGCTGGATATTACCGGACTTTTAAACTTGCTCATTTGACAGAGGAACAATGCTATTTTGTTTTTTAACTTGCATCTTTCTGATCACCCAAGAAGCTAAGCATTTTTTCATGTGTTTTTTAAATAACTGACTTTTTATTTCATCTGTGAATGTGCCTTCCCACCCTCTGCCAATTGTTTAAGGCTTGTGGGTCTCATTCAAAGTTAACTGTTTGGAGTCTTAATGTAACAGGGGTAACCCTTTATGTAACTCTTGGTCTCATGTATTTTGAAATATAGACATTTTAATTTTTGTATATTGTCAACTGTCCATTTTTGACTCTTACGACTTCAGTTTTTATAGCTTAAAAGGCCTTTCTTAGACAGAAAATTATTATTCCAATAGTCTCCTCAAAAATATTTTTTTTTCCCAGAATTTTATCTTTTATGTTTAATCTACTTGGAACTCCTTTTTGTCTGTGGCCTGAGATGGAGACTTGACCTAATCCCTGGCCAAACACAGAGCATTCAAGTTAGTCCTTAAAAGGAATCCAGCAAAAACAAACCCAGTACACAAACTGAGAAGACTTACTTTTAAAAAAAAAAACACAACCTACTACACAGACTCAAACACATTTTTACTGCCATGACAACACCCAGAGATATGTGTACTTACACAGAATTCAAGTGACTTAAAAGAACAAAACATTCAATCAGATACAGACTTCCTGACAGTTAGGCAACACTTACCCATTCCCCTTTAACCTCCACCAGGAAAGCAAAGGTTTGAAAGCAAGGCAAAATATATGTTTAATGACATGCTTTACTCTTACAGCATATCTAAACTCTACACATCTCATCAAGCTAGTGGTTAACTAGCCAATTTGAGGAAAAGGTTTCAATAGGCCTAGGATTACAGGTGAAGCCCAGATATGTCCCCATAGAACAGCAACACTTTCTCATTAAGATATAGATCACCTGTAACACTTCCTTATCATAACATTTCATAATGTTCCCTTATTTTAAGACAAGAGCAAGCTGCTTCTCTGCACCTTGTGTTGCAACGATATCCAGTTCCAGAAATATTAGCCTGTTTTTTTTTAAGCGTTAAAAAAAATTGTAATGAGGTCCTCACTGATGTGACATTGTATTTTCAGAAATTTTAGATTCCTATTATATGGTATTTATAAATTTTATAATTAACTTACTTTACAGGAGACATTACTTCAAATATGAGGCAGTATGAGTAAAGTAGCTTCAGGCTATTAGAAACCATGGTGTAGGCAACAGCAGGTGGTGAAGTCAGAAGAAAGCTGACAAACACACCCTACTGGCTCAAATGACCGTGTGTGTACAAAGTGGCGTGCCCAAACTACCAGTTCTTTCTGTAAAGAATGAGTAAGGCTGGCACCCAGCATGTTTCAGACATTCAATAGCTGTGTGCTGAATGAAGGCATGGAGTACATTTGAAGAAGTTTTTATTATTGTTAAGGCGATTTTAACAAATATTTGGAACCTGGGCAACATAGGGAGACCTTGTCTCTACAAAAAACAAAAAAATAAAAATTAGCTGGGTATGGTGGCACACACCTCCGAGCTACTCAGGAGGCTGAGGCAGGAGGATCACTTGAGCCTGGGAGATGGAGTTTGCAGTGAGCCAAGATCATGCCACTGCACTCCAGCCTAGGTGACAGAGTGAGACCCTGTCTCAAAAAAAAAAAAAAAAAAAAACAATTAAAGAAAAAATAATTTGGGACCTTTGGCCTTGCTTCTTCTGGCCCATGGTAATTACAGAGAAAGCAGCTATTAGAGACAGAAAAAAAGGGGACAGAGGGATTGATTTATCTAAGTACCAAACATATTGTTCTTTCTATGTATTTTAGCCTATTAAAGATCTATCCTATACACAGAGATATGAAGTGTACATGGCAAGATGAATGCATGAATAATAGTATAATGACCTGTACAACACCCTTTATACTTCAAAGACGTACAGTCCTTGTGCAAGAAATATGTTTGTCTCAACTGTTAACTTTCATAGTTCTTTAAAAATTCTAGGTCAGGCATGGTGGCTCATGCCTGTAATTTCAGCACTTTGGGAGGCTGAGGTAGGAGGATCATTTGAGCCCAGGAATTCAAGACCAGCCTGGGCAATTCAGAGAAACCCTGACTCTACAAAAAACACAAAAATTAGCTGGGCATGGTGGCGCATGCCTGTGGATCCAGCTACTTGGGAGGATGAGGTAAGAGGATCCCTTGCTTGAGCCCAGGAGGCGGAGGCTGCAGTGAGCTATTATCACGCTACTGCACTCCAGCCTGGGTGACAGAGCGAGAACTTGCGTCAGCAACAACAAAAAAAATCTAAATTATCTTTTAAAATAATGCTAAGAGTAATGCAAAGCGGACTATTTCTAAGACTCTAAAGTGAGTAACTAGAACAAAGAACTACTATTTTCTTTTAGAAAATAATTTAGATCAACCATGTTGTCTGATTTTCTTTCTTAAACTGGTTCCTATAGTTTTAGTCACATCATAAGATTATTATTACAGTTAAAGGAAAGAAACAATAACAGCAAAATTCTAACTACCTTCTGTTACAGAGTAGGAAAGCAGATTAACTATAATTCATTACTCTTTTTACATAATTCAAAGTTCACATAATTAAAGGGAAAAAAGATGATTTGATGAAAGATACAGAAGTTATCATTGCAATTATGAGAATGATGATAGAGTGTTTTGTACTTATAACTATTTCTTAAAGACTCCTGGCCTCCTCCCACGTTGGAGGATGTCTGTTTGTGTGTGTGTGTGTGTGTGTGTGTGTGTGTGTGTGTGTGTATACATATATAATATATATATATAATATAGTAGATACATCATATATGAAGTATAAATTTATAATCATAGTATATAAGTAGTAATCTAAACTCTGAAATTATCATTTATAGATTTTAAAATAAGAACACATTGTCTTTACCAACTCAATTTTAAAGTGATGTTAGGATACGTTTTTTTAAATAGCATCTTTCATTTTAACAGAAAAGAAAGAAGATTGAGCTTCTATTATACTTTAAAATCTAGATGCTGGATTATTGGGTTTCATACTTACTGACAATCTCACAATTGTCTAATAAAGTACAAAAAGAGAACAGAGGCTAATCTTCAACAGAAATGACCCTCTCAGTGGAGTCTTTCTTACCATGACTATGTCTCCTGGCTGGATAGTGATTTCATCATGGCTTCTGGATTCAAAGGGGTACAGTGCTCGGTAATATACGACTTTTACATTTTCCTGTGCAGAAATGGTAAGTGGACCTTTTTCTGTTTAAAAACAGGTGGGGGGACAAAAATAAATAATTACAGAGAACACAAATGTATGACAATAAGCCAAACAACTAACATCTCCTCTATTGCCTATCTCAACCTCTGAACTGTTTCCCTTCATTCAAGGAATTTATGAAACATATACTGAATGCCAAGGGGGAGCCAAATCTGACATCAGCAACTCGAATCCATCAGAGTTCATTAGTGACTCTCTCTAAACAGAGGTCATTCCAAGGCTGAGTGCAGCGAGGCTGCCTAAAGGTCCCTTGTCTCTGCCTCTTGGCTTGGGCTCTAGCAGTGCAGATCTGTAAAGCATCAATACCCTCCTCCTCCCTACCCAGTGTGTTGAGTACAATGCAGCAGTTAGGATATGACCTAAAGTCTGAATCAGCCAAGAAGCAAACTTGTTTGAGAGAGAACAGAGGCACCAGTTTCCACACCGAAACATGAAAATGCAGATGTTTTAGGCTCTTAACATGGTCGTATAAAACCTAAGTGCTGATTTCAGTTATACTGATAATCCCCGATGCAGAAAGTCTTCTCTACATTTCCTGGGGAAGTAATGAGTCTAAGGATGAACTCTAGATGAAAATAATTTAGATTTTAAATAAAATAAAATTTTAAAAAATGCACATGAACAGAGGCTATTTCGGATTCTGGTTAACAACAACTACAGACCTCTGGGCATTTTTACTCAAGAGCTACAAGTATTTTGACATATACCTATCTTATCTGAAAAGCAATGAGGAGAAAGTATTATCTCCATATGATTTTGAACTGTATGACATGCAAGATTTCCTACTGACTGAAGGGGAAAAATAAATCCTCATTTTATACTAGGAGGACACATAAAGAACTTAAACTAATTGCCTAAGATTAACGGTGAAATTATTTTCAGATAAAAAAAAGCTATCGAAAAATAAATTTGCCCCTCCTATGACATGGTTGCTACTGTGTAGGTCTAATGACCTGCCAGTCTTTTCCCTGGACTACGTGCATCTGAAGGCAGTAAGGTGCCTAATGCAACTCTATACTTCACGCCCATCTCTGTCCACTATGCAGCTGGGAACCAGTAAACCTTTATAGAATAGCTTGTTTTTCCTTTCTTTTCGTTATGTATACTGCAGCACTAAAAAAGCACACCAATGACCAAGCAAAATTGGTATAATTTACCACACAAAGAAAAAGCAATGACTTGCTTCCGCTGAGTATTATTTGCAAAACTGTACAATCACACAACCACACAAGAATCTTAAATACATTCTAGCTTACATCCGATATTATAAAGGATAGCTTTTCCTAGCTATTCCAATTAGATCGGTCTTTCATTTATCTCTTTCCTTGGTCTTCCATTTATTTATTTATTTTTTAAGGCAAATTAGGCCAGGTGTGGTGGCTCATGCTTGCAATTTCAGTACTCTGGAAGACCAAGGTGGGAGGATTGCCTGAGGCCAGGAGTTCAAGACCACCTTGGGCAACAAAGTGAGACCACATCACTTTTTTTTTAATTTTCTTCCAGAGAATATGCCAAGTAAGAGACCCCATCTCTTAAAAAAAAAATTAGCTGGGCATGGTGGTGCATGCCTATAGTCCCAACTACTTGGGAGGCTAAGACAGGAGGATTGCTTGAACCCAAGAGTTTGAGGCTGCAGTGAACTATGACTGTGCCACTGCACTCTAGCCTCAGTGACAGAGTGAGACCCTATCTCAAAGAAAAAAGAAAATAAAAAAGAGAGGCAAATTATATTCAAAGGGCAAAAACATTGACGCTTTTCAAAAAGTAAAAGCAGTTTTATGCAATGCAGACCAAAGACACTGAATCCCACATCAGTGGAGGCAAGGGTGAAAGGTGCCACTTTCTGTTGCAGAAACAGCTCAGAAATTCCAGGGAGGGAAGTAACAAACGAGAGAAACAGCAGGTTCTTTTTGCAGCATAGGTTAAGACCAGCGGAACTTCACACCACTTTTGTTAACTCTGTAGAGGATTCGTGGATGTCAGCGTATTGTGGGCCAGAGGCTGGCACACTGGTGGAAGAATTACAAGATCTCATTTGACCCTGGGGAAAGAAGAGCTGCCATGCTCAAAATAAGAGACTGACGTTCTCATCTGTTAATGTAGCCAAGACAGGTTCTGACGAGACATGGGCATTTCTCAGGAGGATCTGGGAGAGAAGATGACTTATTTTCTAGAATTATTTTTGGCTTCTAATACCTGCAGTGGACCAGGGTGCCTGGACAGCTGGCTTAGCTGGTTCTTGATGCTGATGGAAAAGCCGACCCAGCTTGTCTTGTGCTTCCTGTTTGCATTTGTCCTCGCCATCCTTCTTTTTGACACTCTCTTCCCTTTTCAGTTTTTCTTCCTCGTGGAGTTTTCTTGGTCGCTGATGCTCGTCCTCCTGCTGCACATGCTCCAGCCACTGCTTGTCCCTTTCCTGAGCTCGTCTGCCAACAAACACGCTTGATTACAGCAAGGAAGCAACCCTAAGTTAACACTACTGTTGCCTCTTTTCACAAAAAAAGCTCCATCCAGTAAATGGGATGATAAACATCAACGAAACTTGTTCTTCAGATGGAGCAACTGAATCAGGGCTCCAATTCTGAGTGAGGAGAAATCACATGATTTAGGAAACTACAGAGAAAACGTCTGATGTATTTTACCAAGTGGTTGCAAGAATAAGAAAAATACTTCTTAATAATAAAGCTGGTATTAAACTGCCAAAACAAACGAACAAAGCCATAAAACAGAGAGAATATAACTTCTATAAAAATAAAGTACACCCAATACTGTAAGTGAAATATCACTTAAAATAAGTCCATGATCAATCAGATCACTAAAATTTCCCCCCAGCTAAGGGCACAACACATTTATATGCACACACGTTGTTCCCAAAACCTGAAGCTGAAAGCAAGAAATTGTTTTATTGATTTCAACTACTTTGACTGTGTTTTTCAAAGTAGCTACCACAAAATAGATAATTGGAATTAAACCTAGGCTTTAAGATTTTTGATGGCCTCAACCTGAAACCCACAGTAAAAGATCGAGAATGATTTTTCTCATTCCTTAATACTTTATAGTCAGAAAATACTTTAAATGAAACTAATATGTAATATCAAATGATATAACTAGCTCTCCATATATTAACTCCTTTAACTTGCCAATCAGGTAGGTAGGTCCTAGTATTACTCCCATCTACAAATGAGGATGCTGGGGCAGAGATATTAAATGACTTGTCCATGTCACACGGCCAAATGTACCTGGTCCCAGAGTCTCCACCCTGAACTGCCATCCTATGACAAGGCTAATGCACACAGGTCATTGGCTGGAATTAGGAATCTGCCATGGAAACATAATTTAAATAAACTACTTTTATTCTCCATTGTCAAAAAATTATAGTTATTTCTACTCTGTATAAATGTGAAATTTTAATACAGAAGTCTTTTAAACTTAAATCTTAAACATTTTATTTACAACTTTTAAAATGTCTTTTAAGAAAGCATAAAAACATTTTTTGGAGGGGTAGGATGTTGTTGATTCATGACAACAAAAAACCATAATAAAATTACTTTATATTTTCTACCAATAAAGGTCACCATATATAGTGTATAACCACTGAATTTCTGAAGTTAATTCGGAGTACTTTTCATCTATATAATTGGAATATATTACACATTATATTTTTATTATGCTACTTTCTGTATTATGCTATTTTATGTACTTTTCTGTATTTTATGTTTATTTCTACTCTGTGGGAACATAGCAGTTCAGTACAGTATAGTGTGAATAATAAAAACATTTTATAAACTGTGGAGGTAAGAAAAGGATGGAGTTAATCAATATATCCAAGGAGGAGATCCTTAGTCTGACCCCCAACAAAACTATAAAACAATCCTGTAAATTGGTTTGAGAGCCCAGATACCTCCACATTGGCACTGAAAAACAAAAATACAAACCAAACAAACAGAAGACTTTATATACCCATAAGAAAGTATTCACAGCTCTGGGCAGGTTAACTGAACTCAGCCCACTACAGTCAATGACTTACCTCAAGTATCTGTTTCTTCATCTTTTTAATCTAATTTCAGTTACCAACTTTTATAATCTATAGCCTGTCATTGGGACATTTGGTCATTTTTGTTTTGTGGAGTCTAAAATTAACTGACATTTAAAAGGCAAATACCCACTAACAAAATCAGACACAAATTTCTACAATTTACTACAGAAAGTTACAAGTAAAAATAAAAATATCACTAACACGAATCTTCAAACAAAAACAGGTCTGTATCCTATGCACTAAGCAGCAGTGGCAAAAATTTCCCCTTTTGTTAAGTTTAATTTGCAGTTGAAAATCAGAAGAAGGGAAACAGAAGGGCCCACGCTGACCCTGCTGGAGAAGCCCTGTGTGGGGTGCTAGCTCAGTGGCTTGGATTTCAAACCAGGCATTCCCACCCCTGTGACTAAAAGGCTGTGAACTAGAAACGTTATTTTGGCCATTAGCATGCAAATGAGCACACCAAGTGTCCCAATTTCCTTGTATAATTCCATTTATCCACATAGTAGTAGCTTGAGAGCGCTCTGGGAACTAACCAAAAGCTTCAGGGGGTACTGATATATGCAAAGATTTAGATATACACGTGTTTGTGTTTGCACTCACACTTCACATGCACAAGAAAGACTGAAGGTTCTTTCTGGTGCAGTAACTACTTGGAGAAGCCAGGCAAAGAATAGTAAATCCTCAAAGTTCCTTCCAGATGAGTGCATAATCCACAGAAGACTCACCTTTGGGCTTCTTCTTTTTGTTTTTCTAATTCTATGATCTTTCGCTCTTGTTCTTTCTGTTTCAGTCGTTCCGCCTCCAGGGACTTTTGCTTCTGGAGTTGCTGCTTACTATGTATTTCTCTTAGTTCCTATAAATAATCGAGAAACATTTCATGTAGCAACACGAGTGACAGGTATATCAACTATTTATCAACATGCAACATTTCATAGCGGGAAGCCTAGGACACTTAGGCGGTAACGTTTCAGAGTTGGAAAAAGTCAACTTGGAAAGCTAAAATCATAGCACATTTTGACATGACTGATTTCCAAAGGCCACTTAAGATTACATTCTAGTAAACCATACACATTATACCATTTTCCATGATCTGCTCTAGAAGCCACCGGCTAGAAAAGGGCAGGAGAGGAGCTATACTGCTAAAGGCTCAGCAATCATAATGGAATACAACCAGTTCCAAGATATGGCGATGATCATGATAATGTTGATTATCAATCAACACCAACCTCTACTAGCTTTGAAAATACACACACCTCTTCACTCACTACCCTCCATTCAAACCTCACCTCGTCCTTTCACTAAGCTGCCTTAGAATACATGAACATCTCTTTGCTCCCTGACTTCAATTCTTCCCCCAGGGTCATTTTTTTTCAAATTACACCTCTTCCAGAGCATCTTTTCTAACTAAATCTATCCTTCAAGTTGCTAACTGCCCCAAATGAAACCAGCAATCAGGCTGAAAGTAAAAAGCTATAATTTGATGATGACTACCTTGGATCCAATTTCCTCACTTGAAACTAGCTGCAGGAATAGCAGTAATTTCCTTAGTAGGCCAGTGAAAATAAAATGCATTCTATATTTAAGGTACTCGAGTCAGAAGTTTAAACACCTGAAAATATGAAGAACAAGGAAACGTCTGCTGAGGAAGAAACTCTGATTCCATAGCAGTCAAATGGTCACCAATAGACTGAGTCACTGAAACTCATCTTACTTCTTTTCCCTTTCCCTAAGTTCCTGTTCCACATGCCAGGTCTGCTGCCATAGGGAACAGTCCAATTTGTGCTTTACAAAGGTACCTTTTCCTGCTGTGTCCTGCCTGGATGTTCCCAGTGTCATCTGCCAGGTTCCCCACTGAAACCCCTTCCTCCCTTCTTTTCCCTCCTCCCCACTCCCTTCCTTTCCTTCTTTCTTCCTTTCTTCTGCCTTTTCCCCTTCCCCTTTTCCTCCAGTGCCTCCCTCTTTCTAAGTACCCCCTGCCCCCATCTCCTAATCTCCAGTTAAACTTTTTCTTTTATCTCATTTTTCCCTTTTAAAGTCTTACTTGGGCCAACAATAAATCAGATGAGTCAAAGTGCCTAGTAGAGCCTATCTTTCCAGTTGATTTCTCAGTCTAACTAGGGCTGGTCCTCCCAGTAGCTGGCCCAGGAATCTCTATAGGGAGATTTAAGGACTAAGATTTGCCCCATCTTCTATCACCTTTCTCACTGGCAATACTAGACCAGCAAGGTTCTTCCAGGCCCTAAAACTCCTACCTTTAGATTCATTAGAGATTGAATAACAAAGATAGAGCATTTCTCTGTAGAAGGTCACTGTTAAAATGCACTTGTTATTGGAAAATAATCCTAAGGATTAGGCTAGCCCTTTCTTACTAATTTTGCTAAGGTTGAAGTTAAAATGCATATACAGGCTGGGTGCAGTGGCTCATGCCTGTAATCCCAGCACTTTGGGAGGCCGAGGCGGGTGGATCATCTGAGGTCAGGAGTTCGAGACCAGTCTGACCAACATGATGAAACCCTGTCTCTACTAAAAATACAAAATTAGCCAGGCGTGGTGGCACATGCCTGTAATCTCAGCTACTTGGGAGGCTGAGGCTAAGACTGGAAATGATGAAGCCTCACATTGACTGTTAAGTGCTAACTGAGATCAGAAAACCAACCCTAGGGAGAAAGAAGTCCATTTTTCATCATCTTTCTCACTACTACATCAAGGGATATAAAACTTAATTTTAATGTGCTAAAAAATCAGCAGTATTGGTTTTCATAGTAACCTGGAATCAAGAACAAATAGTAATCAGTAATAACACGAATGAAAATTTCATTTCCAATACTATCACATTCTTAAATAGGTTCAGAAAAAATAATTTACAGCAAAAGACTATACTTAAAAGGTACAGAACTAGGAATCAAGAAACCAGGATTCTAATCTCAGGTCCCTGACAAGAGCTGGCAGATGAATCAGAATAGATGATCTTTAGGTGTTCTTCTAGTTTTGGGATCTGTTAGATCTTAGACATTGTTCACCACATAAGTATTTATTTATTTCAGTGTCTGTTTTATTTAGAATTTTATTCTTAACTGCAAGAATAAGTGAAAAAAGCAGAAGCAAAATAACCCTGAGCTGAAATTAAATACAAAACAGTAAGAAATGATGGAAGAGAAATAACATTTCAGTTTGATGTTCAGAGATCTGATTATATATTTTAAAAAGTCCTTATTTCATCCAGGAAAAATGCATTTATAAGTAGAGTGATATTCAAAATATTCAACAACAGGTACTGAACAATCAGAATGGACACTGGCTATGAGCTATCAACATACTATAATAGATAGCCCATAGGTACAAATGAAGATTTTTCATTTTTCCCCAAGAATTATACTGCACAGTTCCTGTCTATACTAGGCTCTTGTAACTGGATACGGATTTGCAGATCGTTGATTACCAGATGGAAGTAAAGCTAGTAATAGATTAGGAGGTGCTATAAAATTAAAAAGCTTATCAGAAAAAGTGATTTTGAAGAATCTACAGGAAAAAAATCCTACCTATGACACAGTCTCAAAAATAATTTTTCAGTGTACAAATACATGAAAAAAGATATTTAAAATTTTTTAAACACACTTGTTTTCGTGTATAGCTGCATTATGGGATGGGATGAACCAACCTTTGGAGCTGATTATGTAAGTTGCAGCTTCAAGTACCTCCAAGGAATGGAGCTTGCAGGAACCATAAAATAATCTAACAGAAGGCTCTGGCATCTTATGATCCAGATTTCAAGATGGCAAAGTTTTTCTATCATTTCTTCACCCAAGTCGAACACTGCTGAGATACACAGTTGTAAGGAAATCAATGTGCTTGCCCATTGGCAGGCATTCTGGGTCTTCTCTTTTCTTGGACTTAGGAGTTTACTATGGCATGAATCAAAGTAAGCAGAACATGGATGATTTCTAAGTTGATAAGCTTTTCAAAAAGTTGAACTTCCAAGAAGGTAATCTACAGAATGAAGGAAAAATACTCTAAAAAATGAGTGAATGACTCTTCTTCCTTTGCCACAACCAAGTCCTTATAGAACACCCAATCCTTTCACATAGGGGAGTAGATGGCTACACTATTCTCTCATTCTTTCAACACTATTAAAGAGACTTAAGTACAATTACAGTTATTAAGAAGTATCCTTTTAATCCTTCCAGAAAAAAAGATTCAAAGTGACAAACAAATATGGTGTCATTGAATTCTTTATCTAGGAAATGAGCATAGTATTCAGGGAAATGGCTAAGGAAAACTTCACCATATTGAAAGTATCAACTTTTCCTGGTAGGCAACTTGATTAAAATAACCCTCAAATTCTATTAAATCCACGTGGAATTTGTCACAGTTATTTCACTATTATAACAGAAAGGAACAAATAAGAAATTACCATGAATAAAAGTCAGTATCTCACTTGGTTCTTCCTAAAATTAATTGATTTTTTTCTAAAATGAAAAACTCTACAAAAACATGTTTCTTGCCTGGATATTAATCTAGCAATAGAGTATGGAGTGTACAACTTTGTTGATTTTTCTTCTATAAATTCTATTCAAGCGTGTGATATGTTTTACACTAGGTACAGTAGGTAATTTGATATTATCTTCTAATAAAACATAATTACAGTACTTTCTTAACAAATAAGAAATTATTAGGTAGTCAAGAAGTTTTAGCTGCATGTAACAAATAAATACTTATGTGGGAAAAAATTAAAACTATAAAATGTGTAGCATATTACTACACATATATATATTAAAATAATAAGTTTTTTTTTTTAAGTAAAAAAAACTATGCAGAATTATGACAATACAGAGCAGAGTTTCTTAACCAGGTTCTGTGAATAAGCTTCAGCCCTGTGGATGCTATGTAGCATGCAGACTTGGGGTATGTGGGCATTTTTTCTGGTGGAGAAAGCTCACAGCTTTTATTAGTCTCAAAGGGTCTTTGATCAAAGCCAGCTTATGAACCACAATAAAAAATTATTGGCATATCAAGATTCTGTTTTGTGTTAGTTAAGATAAATGAAAATCCACTTGCTTTTAATTTTCTTCCCTAGACCAAAGAGGGAAAAGTCACTTACTTCCCCTAAAGAGCTAAGATATTTGAACCATAAAATATCTTTGGACATGCTATGGCACAGAGCCAAAGTATTTCAAAAGCAGTATGTTTGACAAATTGAATATCCAAGAAGATCCAACTATTTTTCCCCGGAGAAATGTGGCTCAGGTTTACTGAAGATGGTTGTTCTACTGCTATGTTAAAAGGCACAGAATCACTTGATTTAATAACTGACTGTTTCTCCTTCATCTGGTCTTACAGACACTCAAATACAAGTGTATTATGTCAAACAATATTACTTGAAATATAAAGTAGCATGCACCTGAACATTATGTATAGGGTTCGTTTTCACAAACATTATTTTGCATAAATGTTTATGAAGAGAAAAACAATTAACTAGCAACATGGGCCTACGAAAGGAGACTAGCAGTTAATGGAAATTTATTTGCTGATTTAGATATTTCACTTTTTTGAAGTATTATTTTGCTTTTGGTTCACCTCAGGCTATCTCTTGGAAATGAGAGACAAAAACAAGCATACCTTAATTACTTAAAATTCATGAACTCAACACCATAAATCAAGATAAAATTGTTTAGCTCACATAGTTTATAATAATTTTCATACTGTTAATATTAAATTGACCTCATAAAAAAACTGATGTAGCTACCAGCATCAGAAATTTCAGGTGTTTATCTATAATATATCCATAAAAAGTCTGAAGTAGAAGTGCTTTTCTGTAAATAAACATTATTTCACACCTAGGGATAATATGTAGTATACAATATCAAAATTTATAAAAGGTCTTTGGAGTTTTAAAATACAATAACTTTTCCAAATTAAGTGGTTGTGAAACAAATCAAGAGCTATTAAAGAAAGCCAGTTAACAAACCCCATGAGGTGAGAACTTGTGTCTGTATGGAAAATTTTGAAAAATAACAATTTCAGAACACAGAAACTATACTCAAATCAAGGTAAACTGATAGTCCATTTATCACAAAGTTATATATTCACTCATTTAAAAATTTTATTTATTTACAGACAGGGTCTCACTGTGTTGCCCAGGCTGGAGTACAACGGATATTCACAGACAAAATCATAGCCTCAAACTTCTGGCTTCAAGTGATCCTCCCACCTTGGCCTCCTGAGGTACATGCCATTGTACCAGGCTACGTTTATTCATTCTTGATGTACTAAAAGTGAGAGGACTATACAGAAAGAGATATACTGATTGGTTATTTATTTATTTTTTGAGATGAAGTCTCACTCTGTTGCCCAGGCTAGGGTGCAGGGGCGTGATCTTGGCTCACTGCAACCTCTGCCTCCCAGGTTCAAGTGATTCTCCCGCCTCAGCCTCCTGAGTAGCTGGGATTACAGGCGTATGGCACCATACCCAGCTAATTTTTGCATTTTTAGTAGAGATGGGGTTTTGCCATGTTGGCCAGGTGGTCTCAAACTCCTGACCTCAAGTGTTCCACCCACCTCGGCTTCCCAAAGTGCTGGGATTATAGGCATGAGCCACAGTGCCTAGCCTGATTAGTTACTTGAATTCTGAAATAGGGTATACTAATGTTTGAAAACATGTTCAAATATTTAAATTTGAAGTCAATTTTTAACAAAATAATAAGCCTATTTCCCATGGCACAAAATGGTAGTCAACGTATCACAAGTGCCAAAGGAGACTGGAGCAGGATGTGTGTGTGGAAGGGAGTCGGGAGAAGAGCTAGAAGCTCCTATCCTCTCTGCAATAGGAATAGGTAATTAGACACCCTCTGCCATGAGACTCTGGGAAGTACCCTTGGGAAGTATTACCAGAAAGAGAAAACTAATTCCAGTTTGTCCTGAAAATCTCAATTTCCCTCAAAGTGTCTGCTTTAGTCACAAAGCAACATTCCATTGAGAGAAGCATTTTTTCAAAAGAAAGGGTTCTTCTTAACCCTTTCCCAAATCACCTTTTATTAAATTTTTACAACTTCAAAAAGAAGAAAACCCAACACTATAACTAAAAAACTCAATCAAGCAGCCTACTGGTATGGCACAGAATCTGACAGAATGAGAGTTAGAGGATTTTATTACTTCTAGACAGAAGAGGTCTTTTCCAAAGGATCATACAGGTAAAAATAAAATTTTAGCTTGAACAAAATGAAAAAAGCAAACATTACTCTACCAATTATGAGAAAGCAACACTGCTATCTGAATATACTGATTTATCTTGCTGTCTCTGGGCCTCCTGTTTCTAAGTGTTTCTCCTTCCCTCATTGTTTCCCTTCGCAAGCATTATTTTTACTGACTTCTTACTCTGTTCTGCAGTTCTTTCTCCAGCTCTTTTCTTTTTTCCCCTGATTGCTAAACATTTTGCCTTTCACTGCCTTCATAATGAATGAGCCTCCCATGAAAGCAAGTGTCTGAAACCAAGAGTATAAAGGCTTCAGTTAAGCAAACCACCCCATTTACTACAACTGGCCTTCTCATTTCAACATCAATTCAGTTCTTAGGAGCAATTTTTAGAACAGGTAGCATTATGGGGAGAATTTATATTTCTAAAAGCCCCTTGTGTCTAATTTAAGAAGCCTGAATTTCCCAAGAATACTAAGGAATATAAATCTTACTTGTGAATTAGTCCTAAATACTCAAATTTTCTAAGATATAAAGTGCTATACACATTTGGAATAGTATACTGAGCACAGTATGTACCCCATGATGGAAATATGCACATGACCCAAAAAATAACTGAGCACTTTCACATTTGCAGATAAGGAGCAAATTCAATGATCTAAAATGCTTGTTAAAAAGACAAGACTACAGTATACAGTACCTTGTCCAGCTTGTAATTCAGTTTACACCACCATACACACATACAACTTGTCAACAGGAATGAATCAATCATACTCTATGATTAATAATAACTAATCATTAACATTTACAAAGAAGGCTTAGTACTTCATGGTAAATGCTATCTTAAGACACTGAGCACTCATCTGCGCAGGGGAAACTGAAGCACAGAGCTGGAGATGGTTCATCATTCTTAGTCTGAGAAAGATGTGCATTGCCTGAGAAGGGCATGGAGACCTTTAGAAAGAAGTCTAAGTGGATGACGCAGCCCAGGAGAACTGCCAGGCACTGCAACACTGCCTCCTCCATTGCCACTGACTGGAAGAAAGAAATGCTCAAATGTAAACAGCCATTCACATTAGGACTTGTCCAGTACACACTGACTAGACAGGAACCAACAAGTACTCAACTTTTTAACATAAAACATAAAATCTAGCCCCGTTGGGTGTTGGATTCTCTTTATTTGACCTCTTAAAGGAGCCTGGAAAACTATAAGCTGTACTCTGTACTGCTGTTCCATGTTAGAGCTAAGACATTAAAATACGAAACATTAGGCCATCAGTGCCAAGGAAAACTGCTACAGTAACTACTGACATTGCTAAGGTCAAGGTAAAATCAGGTGCTACTGTCCAAAAAGTCCTGGCAGTAATGTTATTTGACACTTGTTTGAATCATAATTTTATACCTATAGGTAAGCACTGTGTGTAAGAAAAACAACCAGCCTTTTGGTACATAGAGTCTCCAAAAAAGTTGGGAGTTTTATTTATAAACTGAATTAAAAGAAAAAGTCATAGATAGTAATTTTAAATTGTTGTTTCTAGAACATGGATTTGAGAAGACTACTGATTTCTTAATAAGATATTTGTTATATACAGAACACATTTTAAAAGCAGAAATCTATGGTAAATAAATTTTATCCACTGAATTAAAACTATTTTAAGACATACTAATTCATGCTAGCAATAATCACCAGTAAAATTAATTATTCCTGGTTAATTCACTGGTCAAGTATTTCATTTGATCATCAAAACCCTAAAATTTATCATGCATATCAAGGGCAGCATAAGTCCAAAGACTGCCAGTTGGGGAATTGGTAGCACAAGAGCTTCAGCATCTCAGGGTGATATCATTTCTCCTCCTCTCCCACGCTCCCTGTTTTTACAGACTTATTTAAAACCCAAAAGCAAAGTTTATTTGCTACAATAAGATTCCTGTTTCCTTTCTCAAGTAATTATTGGTCTGGGGTGGTAAATAGAAAGATATTTATATCTTAAGATCTTTTTTGGAATATATAAATGTGACACCTACAAGGTAAATATCTATTAAAATGCACGGAAAAACAGCCTTTTTGAAAACAAAAATGAACCTTCAACTTCCATGGATTAGGTAGAAACTTAAAGGTCCATGACTTTGAATGTGGAGCCATTTAACAGAAGACCACAATTATAAGCATGCTTTATGCTTTCAATAGGTTGCTTCCTATATGAAACAAATATCTCTTAACCTGACTACCATTAACTTTTTCCTCTTTGCCTTGAGAATTTCTATCTTTGCTGATCAGATTTTGGATAGGGAAGGAATGAATTTAATTATTCCTGAACTGAAGAAACAGAGAGAAACCCACAAAAGACAAACTAATCTGAGCAAGACATTCTGGAAGAAAGAACTAAATCAGATCGTTAAAAGAAAAGAAAGTATAATTGTATTTAGTTTTTCCACTAAATACGCTTCCTATACTTCCTAATCACTGCTTTATAACTCAGAATCTGGGTTGAATCAGGGTACGATTATTCCCTGTATTACCTTTATACTTAAGAAACTGGACATGACTCTGAGGGTGCATCAAAGTAAGTGGATGACTTTTTGCAATTTACCCAAAATAATGAGAATCGGTTTTTGCTAAATGTTATCCTCACTTGTGGAGCCAGACATTTAATATAGATTTTGAATCCTGATCAACTAATTTAAAAATTCTGTACTCTATAAGGTACTTCTCCAGTGTTACTGTACTAATCTATAATGAGGGAATTGCATTTTCTTTTTCCAGGTGAACAATCTACATGAGCATGAAATACAAAAGAATATGAAGCCCTAATTTCTTTTCTGTACTCTCCAGCTGGCTTCCTTTAGGGAAAGGAAGGTTTAGGATACAGAAAATTCACGCAATCAGGTTAGTTGTGTGAAATGACACATCCCAGAAGGTAGAAGTAATTTTTGCATCATCACTATCGATGCTCTAAAGGCACTGCTGATCAAGAGGGGCACTGAAGACATCCCAAGCATCAAGAGGCTGGCTCTTCCTGGTCTAGCTCCTCATCCAAGAAAGTACAGTTGCTAATAGACACATGCTCTAAAGTCAGAAAAAAAGTACTTCATTTTCCAGTGTGGCCACAACAAAGAAAAGTGGGCAAGTGACAATTAAGAGACTAAATGATAAATCCATCTCTGTGTTGTTGCAATCAAATTCTAAGACTTTTGATTCTCCAATTTAACTGTTTGTTTTGGCTTTACCAGTTTTGAGAGGAACAGTAGAAATAATAACCATAACACAGCATATTCACTAAGTCCTCCAAATGCATGTTAAATAACAAAACAATACAGTTATACTGGCCTGTGATTTGGGGTGTGTGTTTGTGTGTGTGTGTGTGTGTGTGTGTGTATTTTTTTTCGAGACAGGGTGCCACTCTGTTGCCCAGGTTGGAATGCAGGGGCACAATCATGGCTCACTGCAGCCTTGACCTCCTGGATTCAAGTGATTCTCCCACCTCAGCTTCCCAGGTAGCTGGGACTACAGGTATACACAACCATACCCAACAATTTTTTTTTTTTTTTGTAGAGACAGGGTTTCACCATTTTGCCCAGGCTGGTCTCGAATTCCTGAGTTCAAGTGATCCACCTGCCTCTCAAAGTGCTAGGACTACAGGCGCGTGCCACTGTACCTGGCCTGACCTGTGATTTTTAAACTCATATTAACTTAAATTTAAAGCTAATAAGAGAAAGTCAAAATTAAAATTAAAAAACAGGAAGAAATATTCTTATTTAAAAATAAGTATATTTGGAAAAAGGCTAGTGGAAAAGTGGGCTAAAATTAGCCTTTATTTAAGAAACTCTGTGACCCTGAAAGCAGCCACATAGTCAGTTAAACACAGTAGAAGTGATTCACCGCATAGTAAGGGTGTTCTCTTTAGTAATGGCAACAGCAATTCAACCACCAAAATTATTTAATCTACAGATCTAGACATTTATCAAAAGTCTCTCACAAGAGTATCATTTTCTAATACCTGAACCTTGTTTTGGGGAGTCAAATTTCTAAAAAAAGAATCTTAACATGAAGGCACAAATCTGGACTATTGCCTGGGTTCAGAAGATAGCTAATATTTAACAGTTTATATTCCAAGAGACTATTAAAAAGCACTATAGGCTACGCAACAGTGCTATTTTTTTTTTTTTTGCTTATAAAAGAGACAAGTGACAATGAAAGTTAACGTGAGCATTTTAATTATACTTATTTTTGTCTTAGGTTTGTTTTTAATTGTACTTATTCTTGAAATGGTTAACTTATAGCTATACTTCCAATACTGACATACCACATAATCATTTATGCATGAATATGGAACATATATAGTGTACATACATACATACACTGTGTTAGCATGAATGCAAAGTGAAGAAAAACAGTAAGCTGGCTCAAATAATATTTCCCCTTAAGAGCTATGTCTTGGAATTGTACAATTAAGAAAAGATCATTACCTAATATTCTGAAAGAACAGCACAAATACCTCAAACTCAGATGTCTAGACAATTTGGCCTAGAATCTCAATCCAAAGGTCAACTATTATAAAAGTTTCAAACATGTTTTCTAATTTTTTATTTTGTTTTTAGAATTAAAGAACAGGAGTTTTACTTCTTCCTACTGCCAAAAGCTGAATTGGACAGAGTCAAGTATAAAGAATTTTAAGTTAGGAAAGGAAAACAAATGTTTGGAGGGGAAAAAAGTATAACATCCAATTTCTTATAAGAATATAATTAATAAAAATGCTAATATCTATATACATCTAAAGTAGTATATAATTGTTTATAAGAAATGAACTGTTAGTGATATGATTTTATTATAAGAATTAACATTCTTAAGATGATACAGTTGTAAAGTAAAATCAAAAACACCAAATCTGAAAGAGGCTATGATCTAACCATTTTACATTTCCTCAGAATTCTGGCATTTTCCCAATTTTACTGTGCAAATGTGACAAAACCATACACCACTTCTGCCACGGAGACAAAAGCAATTACTCCACTAAAACAGCAAGATTAAAAAATGCGAGGTAACAAAATAAAGATCTACATTTAAGCACAATCTTGAAGACAAGAAGTGGCAGAAAAATTCTTAGTTTTAAAAAAGAAAACAATTCCTTTTAGTAGTATTCAAAGAACATAAGAAAGAAAAAGCTTTTGGAATCAACTTGATGTGATTATAAACAGACAAAAGAATGGAGATGTGTCAAAATATGATTCAGGTTAAAACAGATGTCGTGCTGGGGCCACTCACTCAGCCCTAATTTATATTTGCCAAATTTATTTTTATATTTTCAAGGAGAAAAGTGTAATTTAGATTGTATAATGTTCATCTATAAATGTAAAGACTTTCACAATGGCATAATAAATTTTTCTGCCTGGAATTAAATAGCAGCTAATCATTTGGACAGTTAAAAAAAATTAAAGGGTAGGACACACATGCAGGCACACATAGAATAATTACCTTCAGCTGATTATTGAAAATATCAATCTCCTGTAGTTTTGATCTAGTTTCTTTCTCCACTTCATCCAGTTGGTCTCGTAGCTGCTGCCGAGAGATTTCTTTTGCTTCTAAGGCTCTCTTAAGTGTAACAAGTGAATCTCCTATTTTATAAAAACATTGCAAAGATAAGAAAACTTTAATTTGCAGTGAGGAAAATGTTTTTTTAATGTTCTCATTTCACTTAAGGAAATTCTTGCTGTTTAAAAAAAAAAGGCTAGGCGCAGTGGCCTACACCTGTAATCCCAGCACTTTGGGAAGCTGAAGTGGGTGGATCACCTGAGGTCAGGAGTTCGAGACCAGCCTGGCCAACATAGTGAAACTCTATCTCTAGTAAAAATATAAAAGTTAGCTGAGTGTGGTGGCTCACATCTGTAGCCCCAGCTACTTTGAGGCCGAGACAGGAGGATCTTGAACCAAGGAGGTAGAGGTTACAGTGAGCCGAGGTCATGCCACTGCACTCCAGCCTGGGCAACAGAGCGAGATTTCGTCTCAAAAAAAAAAAGAAAAAGGGAAAAGAAAAAGAAAAGGTCAGCTTTAAAAATAAAACACCTACTGTGCAAACTGTTCTGCTGAACTTGTTTTAATTGGTCATTGAGTATCTGTTTTTCTGGAATAAGTCTTCCAAGCATTTGCTGAGATTCCTGGGAGGGAAGGAGGAAAACAGTAATGAATGACAGGGAAGGCTACCACGTCTACATTAAGATCCAGGTAGAGCTCAAGTCAGTTTTCACAATCCTCAAAGACTCATCCCAAATCCTGTACGGTAAAGCTGCATTTAATTGTTAGTTAGGTGTGGCTCCTACATTGTTTGCCAAATGCATTTCCCTAAAATAAAGTTAAGATAGTTATGTCTTCCCTGATATTTCTTATATTTTTGTTGACTTACTAGATATTTATGAGCTTTAAAAAATGTACATTACGTACTACTCCACATAGATAAATTCAATTAATGAGCTTCCAATGGCACTGGGATCAAATGCAAATGCAGTTTGTAAAAATCCTGCAGTTTGTAAAAATCCTACTGTTTGTAAACGAACTCAGTGGTTTAAATAGGAGTTATCCTACTACTCTATTCTGAACTTTGATACTTACTAAGGCTGAACTTAGGTTTACCGTATACATGACGTTGGAAAGAAATAAAAGATTTTTAACAACTAGAATCTTAGCTGCTGTTTATATTTTTCCACCACACTGGATGGAATTTTAAACAGGTACACAAAAGTTTTGAAGCAATTACTTTTTAACTGACACAAGAAAAAAGTTAAGCCACACTGTACAGGCTGTTTGGAATTTTTGTGGTTAACTTGCCAAGCACAGTATTTGCTTAAATTTAGCCAAAAATATCCTGTAGAGTTTCTGTACATGTCAGTAAAATGGTAGCTATAATAAAGAATATCTGACTTTTATTTATACCTTGATAAAAAATGAGCTCTATGTATTGACTTTTTGTTTGAAAAACTAAAACTGCCTTAATTAAAATTTTTTATCAGAAGCTAAATAAATTTAACAATTTAGATGATATAAACAAATTCACTGACAGATACAAATAATCAAAACAGATTTGGCCGGGCGCGGTCGCTCATGCCTGTAATCCCAGCACTTTGGGAGGCCAAGGCGGGTGGATCACAAGGTCAAGAGATTGAGACCATCCTGGCCAATGTGGAGAAACCCCGTCTCTACTAAAAAAATACAAAAATTAGCTGGGCATGGTGGCATGTGCCTGTAGTCCCAGCTACTCGGGAGGCTAAGGCAGGAGAATTGCTTGAACTCGAGAGGTGGAGGTTGCAGTGAGCCAAGACCGTGCCACTGCGCTCCAGCCTGGCAACAGAGCGAGACTGCGTCTCAAAACAAAACAAACAGATTCAAAGAGAAGAAGAAAATCAGAATAGCCCTATACCTACTGAATAAATTTTTTTTCTTTTTTCTTCACAGCAACATCCAGACTACTGAATAAATTTTATAATTAAGTCTTACCACAAAGAAAGCTTCAGGCCCAGAAGGCTTCACTGGTGAATGCCACCAAAATTTAAGAAGAAATGCTATTTCAACACAAACATTTTTAGAAAATAGACGAGGAAGGAATACTTTCCAACTCATTTTCTGAAGCCAGCGTTACCCTGATATCAAAACTAAATAAGGACATTACAAGAAAACAAAAAACCATTATCTCTATTGAATTCAAATAAAAAGATCCTTAATAATATAATAGGAAATGGAATGTAGTAAAATATTTTAATAAAGGGTAATATAACAACTGAAAACTAAAATAAAAATATGCAATATATAATAGCATCAAAAGCCACAAAATACTTAGGGATAAACTTCACAAAGTATCTATAAGACTTGGACACTGCGAACTACAAAACATTGCTGAGAGAAATTTATAATGACCTAAATAGAGATTTATGCCATAGATTTACTATTGCTAAGATGTCAGATCTTCCCAAATTGATTTATAAATTCAATGGAATTCCAAAAAAATTCCAAGCTTTTTCGTAAAAACTGATAAGCTGATTCTAAAACTTATATGGAGATGTTAAAGACCTAGAATAACTAACTGAAAACAATTCTGAAAAAGAAGAAGAGTAACAGAGAATTCATATCACTTGACTTCAACAATTAGGTATCAACAGAGTGAGATACTGGTAAAAGACAGATAGCTCAAAAGAACAGAACAGAGTCCAGAATAGACCATTACAAATATATTCAACTGATTTTCAACAAGCTACCAAGGTAACTCAACGGGAGAAATGCCAGTGTTTTTAATAAACGGTGCTAGAACAACTAAAAGTATGTAAAAAAATAAACCTCAACCATTACCTTATACTACATGCAAAAATCAACTTGAAATGGCTCATAGATCTAAACATAAGATATAACTATGAAACTTAAAAGACAAAATTTATAAAAACTTATCAAACTTATTTTTTAAATAAAAAAAGTAAAACTTCTGGAAGAAAATAAAATATTTGCAATCATGGGGTAGTCAAAGATTTCTCATAGAGAACATAAAAAGCATAAACACCAAAAGAAAAAAAAATGGTAAACTGAGTTTATCAAAATTTAAAACTTCTGCCCTTTTAAAAATACCATTACAAAAATTAAACTTAAGCCACAGATTGGGAGAAAATATTTGTAAAATATGTACCTGACAAATGACTTGTTAAGAATATAAAAGAACTTTTACAATAATTAGACAAACAGCCCAATAAAAAATGGGCAAAAGATTTGTTCAGACACTTCAACAAAGATATGTATACAGTAAAAGATACTCGCCGATAAACATGTAAGATAATGCCCAACATCATTAGCCTTCAGGAAAATACAGAATGTAAAACAGTATAAACTCTTCGCAAACAGTTTGACAGCACTCTTTCTTTTCTTTTTTCTCTTCTCTCTCTGTCTCCCCCTCCCTCCCTCTCTTTCTTTTCTTTTTTTTTTTTTTTTTTAACAGGGTATTGTTATGTGGCCAGGCTGTCAGTGGCTCAATCATAGCTCACTGCAGCCTTGATCGCCTAGGCTCAAGTGGTTCTCCTGCCTCAGCTGCCTGAGTAGCTGGTATTACAGGTGAATGCCCTCATGCCACTTAATTTTTAATTTTTTTTTTTTGTAGAAATGGGGTCTCACTATGTTGCCCAGGCTGGTCTCAAACTCATGCACTCAAGTGATCCTCTACCTTGGCCTCTCAAAGTATTAGGATTACAGGTGTGAGCCACTGCACCCAGCTTGACAGTTCCTCATGGGGTTAAGTATACACTTATATGACAAAGTAGTTCCGCTCCTAAAAGTTTACCCAAGAGAAATAAACAATTTCCACATAAAGACTTGTACATAAATGCTCACTGCAGTTTTATTCATAAAAGTTCCACACTGAAAAAAACCTGAATATCAACCAATAGGTGAATGGACATATAAGGAAATACTATTAATTGATGAAAAGAAACAAAGGAGTCATTCGCTCAAAAACACGGATACATCTCAAAAACATCATGCTGAGAAAAAGCAGCCTGACATAAAAAGGTCACAGACAAATATGATAATCTGAAGACAATATTTACATGAATTTGATGCCCCTATAGTTCAGCACTTGATACCAAACCAAGTGATACTATAACAACTTTGGATAGGCTTCAAAATTTAGACAGAACTACTAATAGTACTCTGTGTGTCTCCAACTATTTACTACACATATAGCTCTCATTTGACCCCCTAAAATACTTAAGCATACTTATTTATTGTAATTATCACAGTAAAGCCAAAGTCCTGTTGGTGGACTACAGGTTCTGTGTGATTCAGCTCCAACCTGCTCTAGTAAGCAGTATCCTGGCATCTCAAGAGTCCTGCTATGTAACTGGCATCTCAAGAGTCCTGCTATGGCCTCAGGACTTTGGCACTCCTATTTACCTGCCTAGATCTTGCTCTGCCAGATACCCACATGGCTTAGCCTATCATTAATTTCAAGTCTCTGCTCAAATGTCACCATCCAGAAAGATCTGTCTTGACTACCTTAGTTAAAATCACAACCTTTTCTATCCCCAGGACTCTCTATTCCCTTTCCTACTCACTCTCCATAGCACTTTTCATCTTCAAATACAGTACATGCTTTATTTTGTTAGTCTCTGTTCCTCCTGCAAACAGAGGGTAAGCTCCCAGAAGGCAGAGTGTCTGTCCCTGAGCCTCAGAAGCTGCAAGAGCACCTGGCCCGCAGCAGTGCTTAGTAAACCTTCGCTGGGTTTGTCTCTTTGACAGGCTACGTTTCACACAAGGACCCCGTCTACCTCATTTTTGCTTCCCAGTGCCTAGTACAACTGCTTAATGTTTACTAACAAGTAAATGAAATGAATTAGAGAAAAGTATGCCAGTTTAATAGCTTTTAAAAAGAGGCGTATTTCCTCACCTGTAATTGTTGCTGTAGATGGGTGATTTCGGCAATTCTCAATTCTCTAGATTTGTTTGTGCTCTCAATTTCTTGCCTCTGGGTGGTCAATCGACATCTGATATCTTGAAGTTTCCCTTCTAGTTGATGCTTTTTATCATTCTTTAACAAATGAAAGATAATAAAAATTATTACTGTTTTTAATGGTTCCATCTTAGTATATTTCCAAAGTATAACCAAACTTCACTCACTAAAGCTTCTAGTTCAAATTCCAAAGTCTTTTTCTTTGCTTTCAGTACAACTATGTCCTCTTGTTCTTTGTTTCTTTGATTTAGTAGTTCTTGCCTTCGATTCCGTTCCCACTCAAGTTGTCGTTGCCTTTCAAGTTCCCGTTTCGCAGCCTGTGACATTTACAAAGAGAAAAATTATTAATTTTTCAGTTCTTACATTACACAATGTCTCTTCAGAAAAGCAGCATCTAATAAGTCTTTCCTTTTAGGGATGAAATGTTAAACACTTTAAGAAATCACATTACAAAGCCAAAAATAATTTATAAAATTGCAGTATTCCTTCTATGGAAATAAAGGGAATATATAGAACTAGCTATTATATTTACGTAAGAAGAGAACTGACAGGATCATTTTTCCATTAGAATTCCATTCTTTATGTCTTCAAGAATGCTTGATGTGCTAAGTAAAAGTTCTCATTTACTGACACATCGAGAAGGAAAATTTCACCCAGTAAAATCACACTAAAACACACCTGAACAAAAACAAACAAAACTTGATTTTATTCCACCAAAGGAGAAATTATTATTTAATTCATTTTAAAAGTCTGTGACTCCCCCCTTCCTAATCACTCATTTCCTTTTTACCACAAAAGCTTTAGCTCTCTCCAACACCGGCTCTGAGGACTGTTAGCTAGAGTACATATCAGAGCACCTGACAGTCATCAGAATTGCCTCTGACTCATGGGTCTTCCAACTACACCTGGCAATGTACACCTGGTAAATGTCTATTAATAATTTTGAATAAATACTCTAGAATATCTTTTTTTGCACGTTGAAGAAAAGTTTGCCTATCTTTGCTTGTCCATTCTGAAAATTAAAATTTTGTTAGTATCCGTCTGAACAAAAGGGAGTTATGGCTAAAAGTTTTCTTTCTTTTGAGACAGGGTCTTGCTCCATTACCCAGGCTAGAATGCACTGGCTTCCAACTCCTGGCCTCAAGTGATCTTTCCTCCTCATTCTCCCAAAGTGCTGGGATTACAGGCTTGAGGCATGGCACTCAGGCTATTTTTTTTATAATGAAAAATTCCTCATTTTTATATTTCATTCACATGAGAGAACCATGTGTTGCTTCTGCAGTAACATACTAAAACTGGAAAGAGAGATAAGATTTGCTTAGCCCCTTTCCAGGTACAGGGCTAAATTTATGAAGCCTTCCATAGAATATAGGATGTCCCAGAAATGTTTTTAAAAGAGTTTAAAAAGAAGGTTGCAGAACAATGTAATTGGTACGACACAATTACAGTGGTGTTTAAAAAATTATACAACCCAGCTGGGCACAGTGGCTCATGCCTGTAATCCAGGACTTTGGGAGGCTGAGGTGGGCAGATCACAGGGTCAGGAGCCCAACCTGGTCAACATGGTGAAACCCTATCTCTACTAAAAATACACACACACACACACACACACACACACACAAATTAGCTGGGTGTGGTGGTCCCAGCTACTTGGGAGGATGAGTCCGGAGAATCGCTTGAACCTGGGAGGTGGAGGTTGCAGTGAGCTGATATGGCGCCACTGCACTCCAGGCTGGGTGAAAGAGCAGGACTCTGTCTCAAAATATATATATATGTATACACACAATCCTTACACTCTCCACCATAAAAACACTTATCTTTTTATACAGATTTATACAGAGAAAACAGTCTGGAAAAACACCGTTATCAGTGGTTTGTTACAAAATTGTATCATCAAAAACTTGTACATTAATGTTCATAACAGCATTGTTTGTAATAGCCACAACGACCATCAACTGATGAATTAAAACATGTGAATTAAATGGTATATCCATATAATGAAATATTACTTAGCCGTAAACAGGAATAAAGGACTGATTCATTTTACAATGTAGATGAACCTTGAAAACATTATGCTAAGTGAAAGTCAGAAGCAAAAGGCCATATATTGATGATTCCTTTTATAAAAAAATGTCCTGAATAGGTAAATCTAGAAAGATAGAAAGTAAATTAATGATAGACAAGAGCTGGAGGGAGAAACAAATGGGGAGTAGCTGCTTAATGGGTAAGAGCTGGGGTGATGAAAAAGTTCTGGAATTAGACCAGGACAATGGTTGCACAACTTTGGAAATATACTAAAACCACTGAATTATAAAAAGAAAGACAAATATGGCATGAATAGATCACTTGGATAATTCTGAAAGGGGGTGATCACACACTAACTCGGGGTGGCTCCACTCTCGCCTGCTTACCTCTCGCCTCTCAATTTCCTTCCTCCTCTCCTCCTCTCTTTGCCGTTCTAGCTCCCGCTGCTTTTCCAGTTGCTTCTCCAGCTCCAGTTGTCTTTTGCGCTCTTGCTCCTGGCGCTCACGTTCTTTCCTCTCCTGCTCTGCCCGCTCCAGCTGAGCCAGGCGCTCCTGCTCTTTGCGCTGCTGCTCCAGGAGAGCTTGCCTTCGTTTCTCTAGTTCCAGGTTGCCACGTTCAAAGTTCTCCCGCTTCTTATCTTCAAACGTTACTTCAGACAAGGAACACAGCAACTATGAAAACTTATGATTTTCAACACACTCTTTTAAAAGGAAAACTCACTAGTGTATTTGAAACCTGTAGTACAAACCCAGGCCCAGAACTCCCTAAGCTTCTGTGCCCTTGTTAATGAGCACAATGAAAATGCCCTTGCACAACCTCTCTGCTTATACCCTCTCTCCTCCATGCCACTGTTTCTAAAAGATCCTTATCTAGCAGTTCTATATCACCACCCAGACTCCTTTCTTTCCCTGTTACTCCATCCTTTCCCTTCTTCCCATGAGCTTGCCCTAGCAATTAACCCCCACTCTTTTGGACCATGAGTCTCTGTCTCTCTCCTTCCTTCCTGTTGCCTTATAACTGTGCTGATGAGTCCTCTAATCTAACAAGATTTCTCAAAGCAGAGCAAAAGGTGAGCATTCCGCTTTTCACACTGAAGAACAAGCTATGCTCTGATCCTTATGGAGATCACAGTCAGTCAACAATTTTTTCTAACTCATTATTCAGTTTCCTTCTTTGACACATCAATTATAAATTTAGAATAATTACTCAGTTCTATCATTTTTTTCTCTAATACTTTGTCCATTTTATTTCTTCATTTTCTATAATTCCATCATTACTATCCTCAGCAGTGTCTATTTCATTTCCATGTTGGCTTCACGCAATCCTCCTTGGTACCAGTCCCAGCCAGGGGAGTGTCCATTGCCGGCCTGTGCAGGACGCCAGGCCCTGGGACATGTCTATCTAGGAACCATCGCTTCTCACTCTGCCTTGAGACCTGTAGCTGTGAGCATCCTTTTTTGGCTTCTTCCCACATTCCTGTTTGGAATTCACTGCTTTTGACAAACCTTCTTCATGTACTGTAGTCAGTGATTAGAGATCAAAGAGCACAAGTATGTTTTGGTTTCCTTGCTCTTCTTATACTTTGGTGATTTCGGAGGCAGCGATATCCTCTACTCTGATATCTTAAAATTCAAAGTCCCGGCCAGGTGCAGTGACTCACACCTGTAATCCCAGTACTTTGGGAGGCCAAGTCAAGCAAATCACTTGAGGTCTGCAGTTCGATACCAGCCTGGCCAACATGGTGAAACTCCATCTCTACTAAAAATACAAAAAAATTAGCCGGGCAAATCCCAGCTACTCCGGGAGGCTGAGGCAGGAGAACTGCTTGAACCCAGGAGGCAGATGTTGCAGTGAGCTGAGATCGCGCCACTGCACTCCAGTCTGGGTGACAAGAGCCGACTCCATCTCAAAAGAAAAAAATTCAAAGTCCCTCTACCACAGAAAGGGATGATGTAATGATACATGCTGCAAGGTGGATGAATCTCAAAAATATTGTGCCAAGTGAAAGAAGTCGGACATAAAAGGTCATATATGCTTCCATTTGTATGAAATAGCCACAATAGATAAATCCCAGAAAGCAGATTGGTGGCTGCCAGGGGCTGGAGGGACGGAAGGATGGGGAGTGATGGACATGGGGTTTTATTTTGGGGTGAGGAAAGTATCTTGGGAAAAGACAGAGGTTATGGCTGCAAGAGACTGTAAGCGCACGAAATGCCATTGTTAGGAACTGAATGTTTGTGTCCTCCCCCCGCCCCACCAAAATTCATACATTGAAGCCCTAATTACCCTAATGTGATATTTGGAATTGGAGCCTTTGTAGGGTTAAGATTAGTCGTAAGGGTGGGGGCCCTTAATATCCTTATAAAAAGATGGGGTCAGAGATGGGGGGGAGGAGAGAGAGAGAGAACGCGTGAGTGAGCTCTGTCTCTCTCTGCATACACAAACCAAGGAGAAGCCATGTAAGCAAAAGAAGTGAAAGCTGCTGTCTGCATGTAGGAAGAGGGCCCTGCATGTAGGAAGAGGGCCCTCACCAGGAACCAAATCTGTATACCTTGATCTTGGACTTCCAGCCTCCAGAATAGTAAGAGATAAATTCCCACTGTTTAAGCCACCCAGTCTATGTTATTTTGTTATGGCAGTCCAAGCAGACTAAGACAGTCACTGAACTGTACATTTTGTATTATGTAAATTTCATCTCAATTTTAAAAACTCTCCAAGTCTCTATACATCTTTTTAATTCCAGCATCTGGCAATATTCCTAGTATGTAGGAGGTATATAATAAACGGCTGTTGAAAGAATGAATGCACAAATGAAATCTCTGATAATGTTGCTTCCTGTTCAAAATTTTAAATGAATGTCTACTAAAAACAGAAAAAGAAAATTCTGCATTCCATGCATTCCTGTCCCATCTGCCATTGAGACTTCATTCTCATTGTTTTAAAAATCTGAAATATTCCTCACTTCCACTTGTGGTGACCCTACTCATCTTCAAGTCTCAATTCAACTGTGACCTCTTCCACAGACATTTAATTCCTCATGTCTTTCCCAGTCTACATCAACTAACCATAAGTGAGGTCTGTTATGCATCTGTAACACTCTCCAGGAATTCATCCCACTCAAGTACTGCTTAAGTGATTGCTTATATGGGTGTCTTAAATCCTCTAATATATTTTAATGTTTCTAGAGAGTATGAACCATGTATTATTAACATTTAGAGTCTTTGCTCAACACACAGCCTTGCACATAGAGTATATGCAGTAAGTATTTCATCACTGAACAGGAAGTAATTTAGTTTAGACAATAAACTGGGACAGCAAGTGTTCTTACCAGACCAATTAACTGCTGATCATCTTAAATGCAGCAAAATGACACCGACAAAGTATTTATCATGAAAACACTCCAAAATAAACTTCATTTGCTTCTTAGTTATCATTATAATCTCATTAATAATTCATAGCCACCTTAGAATATTTTAATAGTATGTTGGATTTATCACTGTAAATGAGGACTGTTTAAAATAGGTTCAGGCCAGGCGCAGTGACTCTCGCCTGTAATCCCAGCACTTTGGGAGGCCAAGGTGGGTGGATCCCTTGAAGTCAGGAGTTTGAGACCAGCCTGACCAACATGATGAAACCCTGTCTCTACTAGAAATACAAAAGTTAGCCAGGCACGGTGACACATTCCTGTAATCCCAACTACTCCAGAGGCTGAGACAGGAGAATCACTTGAACATGGGAGACGGAGGATGCAGTGAGCCTAGACTGCACCACTGCACTCTTGACAAAGTGAGACTCCATCTCAAAAAAATAAAATAAATTAAATTAAATAGGTGCACATTAAATTTAAAATAGGTTCCTGTGATCAAGGAGTTTCCAATTCTCTTATAACAACACGAGAATATAACAGTAGGTGATTTCACTTTCTATTTCTGCACTGGTGGTATTAAGCAATCACCTTAATACTCATCAATTTTTGGTGCTGTATATTCTATGGATATGATTTACATAATTTTTGTTTAGCAGTTTATAATCAGATTTCAAGTTAAAAGTTAGAACAACGGTGCATTAGCAGAGTGCATAATGTTCTTATTTCTCTATCCAGACCCAAATCCAAAAGCTTAATTAACAATGTCTCTGACTAACATCAGTTAAGGAACAAGGTAAAAATATCAAAAGCTAAATTTATGTTTACCTCTATCTTTATCTTAGAGATAGGAAATCTCTAATTTAGTTTAATCTACATGATTTAACTCAATATAAAGGCTGCCTTACCAGGTAATTTCTTTTCTAATTGTTGCTGTTCATCTTCTAAAACTGGTTCCTCTGGTAGCCTCTGATCTACAGATGTTGAGCTTACGACAGATATACCACTGCCAGATCGAACTCTTCTGCAATTGTGGGGAAAAATAAAAAGATAAATGAATTCACATTTTTCTTTGTCTGGGTGGAGTTGGACAAATTATAAAGAAGAATTTTTAAAGATTTTACCATACGAAAATATAAGGAAGAATTTTAAAAGATTTTTACCATATACATACCTTTATAATTTTACCATTATAAAAAGATAAATGGATTCACATTTTTCTTTGTTTGGGTGGAGCTGGACAAATTATAAAGAAGAATTTTTAAAGATTTTATCATTTATAGTAAGGAAAAGATAAAGATTTGGTCTTCTCTATTTACAAAGAGCTTTTTAATGAATATTTGAATGTCATCAGACTCTGAGTGCCAAGCTTGTTTAAGAATCACCACCAAAATTGGGATAATTCCAAAGGATGAAAGTAGTTAATACTCATAGAGTGGTAAGAACAATGCCTGGGACAGGGTGAGCACTAAGTGGGAGTTGCTATTTCCACTGCCCTCTCAAGTGACCTTAAGTTCCTTCAAGGGAAGTTCAGCTCAGCTCACTGGGAGCATCTCTCTTCCCTTTCCAGTCTCTCCATTTCATCCCTTAAGAAACACACGCAATGTCTGTACTTTATAGTTCATAAAATAAATCACTTCATTTACTAATTTCTTTCCCTTTACACTTTTAACTTTGCTGTGTTTAAACAGTCTCCCAATCCTTTTTATGCATTTATTATCAGCTTCTAATGCTGCAGTTGTGGGATTTCACAGGTGAAGTGCCTCACCTACCTGTTGCTTCCTACACAGTCACAGTTTCCTCAGCTTGCTCCTGAGCCACGTGTATGCTGACAGTAATGGCTCTATTTGTCTTCATTTAAAGGGGATTTTGGCCAGGCGCAGTGGCTCACGCTCACGCCTATAATCCCAAGCACTTCGGGAGGCTGAGGCGGGCAGATCACCTGAGGTCAGGAGTTCGAGACTAGCCTGACCAACATGGAGAAACCCCGTCTCTACTGAAAATACAAAATTAGCCGGGCATGGTGGTACATGCCTGTAATCCCAGCTACTCAGGAGGCTGAGGCAGGAGAATCACTTGAACCCAGGAGGTCGAGGTTGCAGTGAGCAGAGATTGTGCCAATGCACTCCAGCCTGGGCAACCAGAGCAAAACTCCACCTCAAAAAAAATTAAAAATAAAGGGGATTTTGCCCCAATCTTTCCTGTAGTTTGAGGACTCAGGACAGAAATCCTAATCTTTGTTTTTTTCATTCTTCTTCATACTTGTAAGATCTCATATTCAGTTTTTATGTTCAAAACCAGGAGACAGAACTGTCCTGGACAGTGTGTGCGTGCATGTATGGATGTAGGTAGGGATGACAGTCATAATATTGGACCTCAGGAGACTCTCTTGACATCTTTACTGAGACTGTGTTTCAGTCCAGGATAATTTTCTTTAATTGCCTTCCTGATTATAATTTCTACATTGCTAGCAGCTTTTGTTACCACATAAATGTGTAGGATTCACAGGTGCAGTCTCCTTGGTTTATTCTCTATACATAGGCTCATGCAGTTTCTCTTTCACGGCTGGCATCTGTTGCAAAAATTTCTGGTAAGCATTGATGATACAGGGTGGTACAAAATTGATGTTTATTTCAGTGTTTCACTAATATACTACAAGTACTATGAAGAACAGGATAGGCCCAAGATTAACACAGACCTAGATAAGAGTCTCTAGAATTCACAGATATTTAGTTTCCTTGTCAGGGATGAAAATCAGATAAGATACATAGTCAAGCCAAGTTTGGAATTCATATACTCTGCACACAGTTTCTTATTAGAGCCAATGTTCCTTACCTAAAGGAAGGTGGAATATATTCTGGAGGCAGGACGGGTGGCAGTGGTTGGCCAGACATAGCTACATCAATGAGGTGCATAGCCAGGATAAATTCTTCTGCTGTAAGTTTTCCATCTTGATCAATGTCAGAAAGATTCCTATTCAACAAAAAGTTCATTGTAATCTGCTTTCATGAAAATTCATGCTTTTTACTACTCATGAGTGATTTAAAAGTTCTGTTTTCTTATTCTGACCACAAGCCAACTGAATCTCTCTGTCCCTCAGTTTGTCAAAATAGTACCTATTTCATACTGTTGCAAAGATAAAATTACATGTAGTTGGAACAGTGTTCCTCATTCAACAAATGCTATGATTATAATGATACTCTTTCTCAACCTTTACAAGTCCTTTTAAAATATAACACACTCATATTCCATGTATCTTTTTTAAGAGATGAGCTCTCACTCTGTTACCCACGCTGATGTGCAATGACATAATCATAGTTCACTGCAGTCTCAATCTCTGGGCTTAAGTGATCCTCTTGCCTCCGCCTCCTAAATAGTGGGATCACAAGGGGTGTGCCACCATGTCTAGCTAATTTTTAAATATTTTGTACAGATGGGGGTCTCACTGTGCTGCCCAGGCTGGTCTTTATCTCCTGGCCTCAAGTGAACCTACCAAATTGCTAGAATTATAGGCATGAGCCACCACACCCAGTTCTATATGTTGTTAAATGCTCTGCTCTAGACCAGAAAATGACCAACTAGCAGTAAAGGGTCAGGTAGTAAATATTTTATGGTTTATAAGACATACAATCTCTATCATACTGAATTCTGTCATTTTGGCAGGAAAGCAGCCACAGACAATATGTAAATGAACGGGCATAGCTGTTTGTACAATAAAAACTTCCTTCACCAAAACAGATGAAGGCCAGATTCAGCCCACTGGGCGTAGCTGGTCACCCGTTAATCTAGGCCTACAGGGTGGATCTTTATGAACTCCAGCCACAGAGTCAAAGTGTTTCCTCTTCCGCAATCTCAGGATTCAATTTCCATCATTATTCATAATGAACTTGCCCAAGTAGCTAATTACAGTAAATATTTTCCTAACAAGCCCAAGAATGTGATTTTAATTAACAATTTCTAGGCAATCAAAAGAAGATACATGACAACACATCCGTTCCCTAAAATGTCAACAGAACAAATCCAATGGGAAACTGGCTTTGCCAATGCCAACAATTAAGAAACCTTCTTAATTCTGAAAGTTCTTTAGGTGCTATAAACTTTTTTTATTGTTATAATTTCCATAAAGTAGCATGCACACTTGCTAGGGTATAACTCTGAGAGTTCTGACAAACATGAACTACAACACACACAAATAGTTTCCACTCTACCTAAAAGTCCACGTCTCTTTGTAGCAAATCCCTCCTTTGTGCCCAGACCCTGGCAACTGCTGATCTCTTTTTCATTCTTCTAGTTTTGCCCTTTCCAGATGCCAGACATCCATTTTTAGAAAGAAAATAAATGCAAATGAAATAAAATGAAACCCCTGCCCACTTTTCCTTATTCTCTGTTCCTGGATGTGTTCCACCATTGGCCAGTCCTAGGTAAACCAGATAGAAGGTGGCTGAAATTCTTACTTGTTCTTCACCACACTTGCCTAAATTATGATTATAAGCATTTAATTGTAATCCTAGCACTTTGGGAAGCTGAGGCAGGAGGATCATGAGGTCAAGAGATCAAGACCATCCTGGCCAACATCATCTCTACTAAAAATACAAAAATTAGCTGGGTGTGGTGGTGCACACCTGTTGTCCCAGCTACTCAGGAGGCTGAGGCAGGAGAATGACTTGAACCTGGGAGGCAGAGGTGCAATGAGCCGAGATCATGCCACTGCACTCCAGCCTGGTGACAGAGTGAGACTCTGTCTCAAAAAAAAAAAAAAACCTTTTTAAGTGTGTAGAAGCAGAATATAACATTATAACAGGAGAAGCCTCAAGTGTTTTTCTCAAAGGAGATAAGTTATAAATGAGAAATTTAAATAAACATTTCAATATAATCTGGTATCATGAGAAGAACCTAATAAATTGCAATCAACCTCCATTAATGTTAGACCTCAAGTTTATATGTCAGAGGGCCCTAGAATACTGTTCAATACCCAGATTTGAAGAGATCTGGGTGTGTCAGAGATATAAGATGTTTATTAACTGGTCTAGTCTGCCACCAAAGGCAAGCTCTTTCATACAAAAGGGAGCTGCATTAGAGCTTGATCATTTGTGAAACAACCATATCAATGTGTCCTGCAAAAAAATGACAAACTTTGCAGTGAGCATTGTAGAGAAGGTTTATTTTCCAGGGGCAATCACCAACACATAGGTATAAGATGCACACTTCTTAAGAAAGCATTCTAGTTAACATTTAAATGTAAGGAAGCCTGTAGGACCGAGGCAATGCTCATCGATAGCTATTCAAAATCATTACACAATAGAGACATTATGTGCCTCTTGCAGAAAGTACACAGAGACCTCTCTGGCAGTCTTGTCAAAAACAAAACAAAAACAAAAAAAAATCATATCTGATCCGCAGTTCTCAACCAGGGATGATTTTGTACCCCAAGGGACATCTGTCAAAGTCTGGAGACATTTCTGATTGTCATGCTGGGTGTAGAGCTCATGCTACTGGCATCTAGCATCTAGTGAGCTATGGCCGGAGATGCTACAGGACATCCCCCTACAACAAAGATTTATTGGGCCCAAAATGTCAATAGTGTCGGGGTTGAGAAACTTTGCTCTAGATCTAATTACAAATTTACAGGAAATACAGAAACAAATCAGATAATCCCACAGCAATGTAATCTTCAAAAGTTAAGCCATTAAGAAATTACAGGATGAATGATCTGGTTTGTTTTTAACGGAGGTTTTTTTTGGGGGGCGGGAGTGGCATGGGGGACTTGGGAAAAGAAGTGGAGAACAAGGGGAAATTTATAGATTAAAGGAGACATAAAAGATGGAACAATCAAGTATTGCAAGTATAGGCTTATATCAGTCCTGATATGAACAAATAAACTATAAAAACATTTTGAGGCAACCTAAGAAATCTGAACATTACCTGATCAATTTAATGATAAGGATGACTACTAAATAATTTAGGTGAGCTACTGGTATTATGGCTATGCTAAAAAGAAAATCAGTAGGGCATGGCGGCTCACACCTGTAATCCCAGCACTTTGGGAGGCTGAGGCAGGTGGAGGTCAAGAGTTCAAGACCAGCCTGGCCAACATGGCGAAACCCCGTCTCTACCAAAAATACAAAATTTAGTCAGGTGTGGTGGTGCATGCCTGTAATCTCAGCTACTAAGGAGGCTGAGGCAGGAGAATAGCTTGAATCTCGGAAGTGGAGGTTGCAGTGAGCTGAGATGGTGGCACTGCACTGCAGCCTGGGTGAAAAAGTGGGACTCCATCTCAAAAATACATATATAAATAAAAAATTTAAAAAAGAGAAAATCCCTCTCTTTTGAAGATACAAGCTGATATATTTGCAGAACATTTGGCTTAAGATTATCAAAGAAAGAAGGGAGAGGCAAGATTGGTCACGAGTTGAGAATTGTTTTGTACTGTCACTTCTTCAGAATTTGCTGTATTAATCTGCTTTTGTATTTTTCAAAATCGAGAGGGGAAATAGTATTATATTCAACTCACTGAAAATTAGGCAAATTCTACATATTCCCCCATAAAAAAATGGTATTAATCTAAAAACCCACGAGGCCACACCAATCTAAGTAAGTTTCCACTTTATCCAAACCAAAGAACTTTTCATTCCTTACCATATTGAAGCCAGCTGAGCCTGTGGTAAACTTGATTGCATAAGAATAGTTCTTGCTTGGGGACCTAAACAGGAACCAGGAAAAGGACATACAGATGAGTCAGCAAACACCCACTGTGCAGGAAGACCAGGGTTCTGCCTATATGGACTACTACACGACCTCATGCAATCACAGTGCTTTAAATAGCATTTGCTATTACCACAAGGGCTTTGTAAAATGGAAGTTAAACCCCAAAGAAAGGGGAGAAACACAGAGCACAACATCTGACACATACTCAATACATTTTTGTTAAATGGATGTTTGATAAAGAATGACTGTGAAAGATTTAGAGTTTCCAAATATAGCCTGACCTTTTGTCCAGATCATCATCTTTATTTGTATTGGGCTTTATTTACAAAGTTGAAACTTATTCTCTTTAAGTTTAACATCTTTTGCCACTGCTACCACCTGCTGCCTCCATCCTGCTCAATCTCAGGCAAATTCAGGAAGATTCAGAGAATCTTAGAGGAGGAAGGGACCTCAGAGAGCTTTCTGGGAAATGGTTTCACTAAAGAGAAAAAAAAAAAAAAAAGATTGCACAAATGGCTAATACCCAGGATTAGAACACATTTCCAGCTGGGTGTGGTCGCTTACGCCTGTAATGCCAGCTTTTGGGAGGCTCAGGCAGGCAGATCACTTGAGCTCAGGAGTTCAAGACCAGATGGCAAAACCCCATCTCCATCAAAAATGTAAAAAATTAGCTGGATGCAAAAAATTAGCTGGCGCGAGCCTGTGGTAGTAGCTACTTGGGAGGCTGAGGTAGGAGGATCACTTGTGCCCCAAAGGCAGAGGCTGCAGTGAGCTGAGATGCCACTGCACCCCATCCTGGGCAAAAGTGAGACACTATCTCAATTAAAAACAATAACAACAAAAACACATTTCCTATGTTAGCCAAGAAAAAAAAAAAAAGGAAGAAAATTCCTGGAATTTCAACTCTTCTCTCAAAATAAGCTCTCATTTCTTAAAATAATCATAAACATCTTCACTTCTGGTATTCAACTGGCCTTAGATATCAGACAAAAGTACAGCAGGAGATTCTGTTTAAATAAACTAGCGTCAGGGAGGGAGAGATAAATATGTGGTCCTTTCCAGCACTGCCTCAGGGTGTGGTCCCAGGAAGACTGATGGACAGAGGAATGGAACCTGTGGCAATTTTGTTGGGAAGATTCTGGTGTATACGCTTCTGCTTTCTGCTATTTCATTTTACAAATGTCACCTCATCAAAAAACAAAAAGCGGAAGTGTTTTTGCATGGCCAGCAGTAGAGGTTAGGGAACCAACAGGCTGTGGGCTCTAGTCCTGACTTAGTCTAGACTTTGCTGAGTGACTGGGGAAGGTAGTCTGGAACCCAGTTTGCTCATTTCAGATATGCCGGTCTGTGATCCATTGGGGCAGTGAGCTTAGCACCATGTTAGCACATAAAAGGTGCTCCAATGGCAGGTAACATTACTGACAATAGTATAACTTTTATTTACATATAAAATCCTGGCAGAAAACCACACATATGAATAGATACATGTGGATGTATACATGTGCACATGTACACAGCTGAATTAATTTTCCAAATTGAAAATAAACACTATGGAGGTCATCAAAGAGAATATAATCACACCCAGATACCCCTCTTTGCATCTCTTTTCGTATCACCTACCACCAAGGTAGCCTAACTTCTACCTGGATAGTCTGTCTGCTGTTTCACCTGGCTTATCTTGCTCAATATATGTTCGTGTATCGTTGTAGAACATTAATCTTCACTGCTATGTAGTATATAATTGTGTCATTACATCCCAATTTATTGTCCATTCTACTGTTTTCTTTTCTTTTTTTTTTTTTTTTTTTGTTTGAGATGGAGTCTCGCTCTGTCATCCAGGCTGGAGTATAGTGGTGCCATCTTGACTCACTGCAACCTCCACCACCTGGGTTCAAGTGATTCTCCTGTCTCAGCCTCCTGAGTAGCTGGAACTACAGGCATGCACCACCATACCCGGCTAATTTTTGTATTTTTTTTTCAGCAGAGATGGGGTTTCCCCATGTTGGCCAGGCTGGTCTCTAACTCCTGACCTCAAGTGATCTGCCCACCTTGGCCTCCCAAAGTGCTGGGATTACAGGCGTGAGCCACCGTGCCTGGCCTGTTCAGTCTACTGTTGACAAGCATTCAGGTAGTTTTCAATAAGGGCTACTATTAATAGTGAGCGTTCTAACTTTTGGTGAAAATATGAACACATTCCTGCTGGATGTGTGTGTGGATGTGAGTGTGTGTGTATTGGGAGCATCTAAGAATAAAAAACAATCTACTGAATTAATATGAACATTCTAAAGAACTGTGGTACAATGAAATGAGCAAAGTTCAGGAATCTCTTTAGTCTGTAACACTGCAGCTAGACTGTTGCTCACAAAGTAGAATTAACAAAGCTTTAGTGGATGATTTAATTTACACTTGTAACAATCGTCCTCACTCCAAAACAATATAAAAGGAAGTTAATATTTTATCTATTCCACATAAAAAGCCTAACAATGAATATGAAGAAATAGCTCTACACCTGGATATCAGGAGACTTGGATTCTAGTCCTCACTCCCTAATGGCATGTGGCATTAACAAAACTACTTTAGCTCTCTAAAATGAAGTTCTTCCAACTATCAAATGAAGAAAACAATCTACAACAGGGATTGGCAAACTATAGCACTTAGGCCAGATCTGGCCCATTGCCTTGTTTCCGTAGACAAAGTTTTATTAAAACAGCTATACCTATTCATTTAAGGCTGTTGTCATGCTACAATGGCAAAGTTGAATAGTTGCAGCAGAGAACATAGGACCTACAAGCCTAAAATATTTATTGTGGTGTTCTTTACAGAAAACATTTGCTGATCCCCACATTAAAGATCACAATTATCTCTTGTAATTCTAATATTTGTCTATATATGTACTAAATCAACGTTGCAAAACATTAACAGATCAGCAACAGCTAAGTAGCATCTTAGCACATCTGAACAACATACAGTTGAGGTTGGAGTGCACAGAACTCTTCTGTGGAAACCTATGTACATAAAGGGCTATCGGTTTTGGAGTACTGGCTTATAAGGAAACATGGGAGTAAAACCAGAAATCCCAAGAACAAAAACTCCAATTCTGGCATTCATGTTTGGGCAGGGAAGTATGGCTGGAAAGGAGAGAGCAACAACATGAAATGAGCTTTATTTGAAACAATGACTAAGACCTTAGCTTTTCTGATTAATAGATGAATTACCAAATAGCATACTCATTGTTTCAGAATACAACAATAAAATACCCTTTGAGAAGAGGGGGTAGCATTAACAGGACTACCAAAGTTCTAGAGCTTCTTACATAACCTTAATTAAAGAATGAGCCTTCTCTATTTCATAAGACTGTGTATTTAAAGGGCATGCAACAGTATACCTATCAAGCTGTGAAGGAAGAACAGGATGTCCAACAGGATGCATTAGCCAAATCAACCCAAATAGTCAGTGAGGTAAATAATGCCACTGCTACGCCTAGGCGTAGTGGCTCACGCCTATAATCCCACCGCTCTGGGAGGCAGAGGTGGGCAGACCACTTGAGCTCAGGAGTTCAAGACCAGCCTCTGCAACATAACAAAACCCCATTTCTATGAAAAATACAAAAAATTAACTGGGCATGGTGGCACATGCCTGTTGTCCCAGCTACTTGGGAGGCTGAAGTGGGAGGATCCCCTGAGCCTGGGAAGTCAAGGCAGCAGTGAACCATGATCATGCCACTGCACTCCAGCTTCGGTGCCTGTAATCCCAGCACTTTGAGAGGCCAAGGTGGTAGGACTCCTTGAGGTTAGGAGTTCAAAACCAGCCTGGACAACATAGCAAGAGCCCATCTCTTTTTTTAAACCAGCCAGCTGTGGTGGTGCATGCATGTCTCTAGTCCCAGCTACTCAGGAGGCTAAGGTGAGTGGATTGCTTGAGCCCAGGAGTTCAAGGCTGCAGTGGGCTACTATCACACCGTAACACACCAGTCTGGGTGACAAAGCAAGTCTCTGTCTCAAAAAAAGAAAGAAAACAAGTGCTTTTTAGTTCTTAAAAACAAAAACTCACACACACAAAAAAAAGTAAGAAGGATGAAAAACAAAAGATTACAAATACAAATTATATATTTCACTTGGGCCACATTATACACTGAAACCTTTTCTCAACTTCCTTGCTATTTTGCTTCTCCTGCTGCTGAATGAACTGCTTTGCGGATTCTGACTTCAAAAAATTACCTGTATAATTGTGATCAAGACAATGACCTTTATGTTCTATCCACCTCAACAAATCAGCTGTTTCCATCAACAGTCTAATTTAGTGTAAAACATACTTTACATTGATTCCTAAGTACATAAAGGGAAAATGAATTAAATTTCCTTTGTTTATTCCCATTTTACAATTTACTGTAATAAATTATTCTACTTGACATGACTATACAAAGTTCTGGTTCAAAAGTAAAATTCCCACCTTAAATTCTTGCTGGATCAAAGTAGCAATAAGTATGCAGATGTTAAACAATATCAAAATCTGCTTTCTTTCCAGTATATTTCAAATTTTACTTTCTGCCTCAGATATTTAAAAGTTCTAAATGTTCAAGTGCCTGGGTCATTATATTTGGAATGTAGATAATGCATTTCATTCATAAAACACATATCCTACCAAGAAAGAGAAAATTTCTCAATCAATGTCTCAATTGAATACTATTTTAATCAACTCACAGCAAACATCAACGTTTTCAAGAAATATTTTCAGATTCATTGGCGATGTTCTGGGTTTGTATGGAGCACTGGTTTGTCAAACCAACCACGTAAAACAGTACTTAAAAATATACTATTAAATATACCTTTAGTGGGCCAGGCACGATGGCTCACGCCTGTAATCCCAGCACTTTGGGAGGCTGAGGTGGGTGGATCACCTGAGGTCAAGAGTTTGAGACCGGCCTGACCAACATGGTGAAACCCTGTCTCTACTAAAAACACAAAATTAGCCAGGCATGGTGGTGCATGCCTGTAATCCCAGCTACTTGGGAGGCTGAGCCAGGAGAATCACTTGAACATGGGAGGTGGAGGCTGCAGTGAGCTAAGATTTCGCCATTGCACTCCAGCCTGGGCAACAAGAGTGAAACTCCATCTCAAAAAAAAAAATAAATAAATACAGTGTCTGCATAAGCTAGGCTGGTTTTTCATACCATGTATAACTGTGCCAGCTACTGCTTTATAAGGAAGTATGAAACATCAAGGATCTGTGTGTATTTACTATTGACCCATTCAAACATGAATACATGCTTATTTGAGGTGACTGCTGAGATCCTTAAAGGGGCCAGGGTTCAAGATTAGATAAGAAACCTTCAAAATCTCATCCAACTCTGGCATTTTAAAATATAAGATACATTTTTTCTTTTGGAAACAAAAATTACAATTTTAAGATTTAGCAAGAAAAAAATAGTATGAATCAGTTCTTAAAAGTGTTTTGGATTATAATCCTCCCCTCACCCTACCCACCACCCAGGAAACCTATTTTTTTTCCCTTCCTTTCATATTTGTTGGATGGCAGTTCATTTTTTCCTTTAACATTTAATATTCATATCAGAGGTCTATATTTTCTTTTATTAAAGTTATGCTTTTCTTTATAACTTTCCTTTTGTCTGTTTGTTTAAGATGGAATCTCACTCTGTTGCCCAGGCTGGAGTGCAGTGGCGTGATCTTGGCTCACTGCCACCTCCACCTCTCAGGTTCAAGCGATTCTCCTGCCTCAGCCTCCCAAGTAGCTGGAATTACAGGAGCCTGCCACCACACCCGGCTAATTTTTGTATTTTTAGTAGAGATGAGGTTTCACCATGTTGGCCAGGCTGGTCTCAAACTTCTGACCTCAGGTTATCCATCCACCTTAGCCTCCCAAAGTGCTGGGATTACAGGCATAAGCCACCATGCTCAGCCTTCTTTATAACTTTCTAACAAGTATTTAACCCTTCATGAGTGAGAAATATTTTGAACAGTATGCTAAAATGCCTGTCTACCATTCCAATGTAGATAACAGAATCATTCTTCTTTTAAAAAAAAATCCATTGAGATTGTCTAATTTAATTCTGGCCTTTCATATTACTAATTACCAGATAAAGAAATACCCAAAGTGGTGAGCCCTAGCTAGGCAGTGACAGAGCCATGTTCCCAACTCCCTGCTTTTACCCTGCCTGCTGCCTCCAACTCTGACCTGGTGAACACACAGCTTCAAGTTTATCAGGTTTAATGCTGGACTTCAGAAGTTGAAGCTGGTTTTTGTTCAAAGAAGTGTTTCTTTGCTAGTGCCCTGATTTGCATATCAGTGGCTTTCAGCGTACAGGAGGATTCCTGGTCTATGTTCCATTTTACCACGAAGCAATGGGGCATGAGAAAATGATATAACTATGTAAGGAGCTATCAATGGATAAGGACACGAGATAACAGACAATGAAAACACTGCTAAGAAAGAAGCACATAAACATTTGGAAAATATCCATGACCCAATATCTAGAAACAGTTTGCACTGGAAACAAAGATCATATTTCACAAATTTTTATTTGGAAATACCTGTTAAGTGTCCACTCATAGTTTTGTCATGACTATTGAATAACTGCCTGTATTTCAGTCTTGATGACTGAGGAACAGCCCATTCTGCCACTGGAGGGACACTGTGGGGAAAAGAAAAAGGAGAGAAAGAGGATTATCCATAAGGAGTAGTCTCGTAAAGTTTCCTGAAGACAGTAAACTAAGTTATCTAGATAACCATATCTAACTTTAACATTTTATTCATTTTATTATCATTATTTCTGATTTTTTTTTTTGCCATGAGTATTTCCCATTTTTAAGGTCATGAACATTTCTCTCAAAATAGGTAATTATTTTTCCAGAATCATGGATAAACACAATAGACCAAGTGGCTGTTTCAAGTTGTATATATAATTTAATAATTTAAAGGTTCTATAAAAGTATGAAAAACCTTTGTAACTGAGGCAATTTAATCATATCCAGGCTATTCTAATTTCTAAAATACTTCTTTTTTGGTTAAAAAGCAATGCTAAAAGTAAACCAGTAACTGTCTTTAAAGGTACTAATTCTCTAAAACTGTTTAACTTTCTATACATGAATATACAGGACCCATTTCTTAATGAAGTGAAATCACTCCATTCTGGTAAGTTTAAATTCTGACCCATTGGACAGTTTCCCAGAGAGAGAGAGCAGAACATTTCCAGGGTCATGACACATAAGCAGAGTGGTAATGGACAGAGCTTCACTTTCTAGACTACAATCCAGTACTGATCTCTCCTTGCCAATGTGCCACAATCCTGACCTGGCCCAAGGACACACCTGCCACTAGTTAGTCTGGCTCTACACGTCCTTAGTGATTAGTTCCTCCGATGCCACTGTCCACACAAATATCACGTTGGTACCAATGGCTTGTGAAGCCTCTGACGTCTAAATTAAATACAATGGCTGAGCTGACAGTAAAAATTCCATTTCCCTTCCAGGACAGATTACAACTAATGCTCTGTTTGCAATTTCCTTTCATTTCAACAAAAATATCTATTTCAAACATGTAAAAGTAAAATCTTACTTAGCTGTGTTATCTATACACTTATATCTATTATATACAGTTTAAGAACAGGAAATAGCTCCCAAAGAAGAAGTACTTATATAAATTCACCTTTTTTCAATTTTTATGAATTTCTTAATAAAAAAACACTTACCATGATCTATTCTGCTGTGGGTACTTCTGCATCAACTCTCTCACGTTAAAACTAACTAGTATTTTTGCTGATTCCAACTCCTGCCTATTTGTCAAGAAGCTAACTATCTAGCTCCTACATGCCAGGAATGTTGGGTGTTACACACACAAGTTGTTCCAGATTACACTTATCACATCAGAGTTTTCTGCCAAATTCTTGAGAATTCAAACAGACTAAAAACTCATTACGATGTACCAAAAAGTTCAATACTGCATTGCAAAAATTGACTAGAAATATATGTTATTAAAAAGGTGACTACTAACATAAAAAAAAGTTGTTTTAATAGCACTAACGTTTGCTAATACTGACTGTGTATTCATTCTAATTTCACAAATCAATAAGGTGAGATTTCAAAATCTCTTCTGCAAAGTCATAGTAAACTCAAAACTAGAGCATGGTATAGGAGAAATTTTTTTTAAAAAGGAACTTAGTATAAGATGATACAGGTTTAAATCTCAGGTCACCATGCACTAAGCTGTAAACTATCGGTAAGGACTAGAGCTTCTCTGGGTATGCTTCCTCAAGCATGATCTTGAGACATTATCTACTGCACAGGTAGTTGTGGGGCTGAATAGGATTAATGATGTGCCAGGAAAGTAGATGTCCAATACATATTCAAGCATCTTAACAGTAAAACCTCAATTAAATGGAACATAAATAAATACCTTTATCCTACAATTAAATTAAGATTTTTAAAGAAAACTTGCATAGTTAAGAACACACGCCTTAAAATCAGACATAACTCAGTTTGACTCAGCTCTGTCACTTATGAGTTATGTTCTGTTGGGCGAGTTACAGAATGTTTCTGAGCTTGTCCCTCATCTATAAGAGATAGTAACAGAATCATCTCATGGGGAAGAATGAGTTAATGTACATAAAGCTTTTGGCACAGTGCTTTTCAGTTTATGGATTTTCTTTAAATCATTTTTAAAAGCTAACAAATTCATCACTAAATTATATTCAACATGCTCTTCTCTTGAAAGTGGGAAAATGGGCCGGGCGTAGTGGCTCACACCTGTAATCCCAGCACTTTAAGAGGCCGAGGTGGGTGAATCTCGAGGTCAGGAGTTCAAGACCAGCCTGACCAACATGGTGAAACCCCATCTCTACTAAAAATACAAAAATTAGCCAGATGTGGTGGTGGGTACCGGTAATCCCAGCTACTCAGGAGGTTGAGGCAAGAGAACTGCTGGAACCCAGGAGGCAGAGGTTGCAGTGAGCCGAGATCATGCATTCCAGCCTGGGTGACACAGCCAAGACTCCATCTCTCAAAAAAAAAACGGAAAATGGGGAAATAACTTCGTTCACTGCAAGAAAAGATAAATTCCAAAAACTTTTTTTTAAAGGCAGGGTCAGGATCTTGCTCGGTCACTCAGGCAAGAGTACAGTAGCCTGATTACAGCTTACTGCACCCTCGATCTCCCTGGCTCTAGCCATCCTCCCATCTCATTAAAAAAAAATTTTTTTTTGAGACAGAGCCTCGCCAGGCGCCAGGCTGGAGTGCAGTGGCGTGATCTCAGCTCACTGCAACCTCCGCCTCCCGGGTTCAAGCAATTCTCCTGCCTCAGCTTCCCGAGTAGCTGGGACTACAGGTGCACGCTACTACGCCCAGCTGATTTTTGTGTTTTTTAGTAGAGATGGGATTTCGCCAAGTTGGCCAGGATGGTCTTCATCTCTTGACCTTGTGATCCGCCCGCCTCGGCCTCCCAGAGTGCTGGGATTACAGGCGTGACCCACTGTGCACGGCCGATTCATTTTTAAATTTTTGTATAGACAAGGTCTCCCTATGCTGCCCAGGCAGGTCTCAAACTCATGGGCTCCAGCTATTCTCCTTCCTTGGCCTCTCAAAGTGCTGGCATTACAGGTGTGAGCCAACATGCCTGGCCTAAAAGTTTTGAGACAGCTTAAAAGAGACTTAATTTCTCATTTTAGTATAGCAGTATGCAATGCCAAAAAATAGGAGTAAAATAAAATAAAAATATGAAAGGTAATCATTGAAACAAAGCTTGGCCAAAACATAAGCAACAAGGTCATGTCAGTTTTAATAAAATTGAGCCACACATTTGATTAATGTGAATTGTCCACTATCTGGATAATTTATTTAATAGGATTTTACTAATTACCCATATAAACTCCATAGGATTACCTGATAAAGAATTAAAAATAAGGCCAACTATGACTCCAATCTTCACATAAAAATTTTAGACATAAACTTGTAAATCATAAATACATAAAATAGTTCATTCGCTTTTTTTCCCTTACACCCAGAATTTTATTTTACTGTTTTTGAACATTTTATTATTATCCATTTGTTGTACTCTTTAAAAAAAAAATACATAAAGCCTTTAAGGAAATGTTATGTCCTTGATTTCTCTCATCTCTGCAACAAATTAATGATAAAAGCTAGTGACACTATCCAGAAATTAAGAAAATTATTACTAGCACTCTATAAAAGCCTACAAAAAAGAAGACAACAACAACAAAAGAATACAGATGATTCATGGTCAAATTTATTATTTAATCAGGTAATGGCTTTAACCAAACGGGCCATTTAAAAACAAGCAAACTTACCTGGCCACGTCAAATGACTGTGCCTTTTGTAATTTAGTGTTTAGTTGTGACCCTGGACCAGATCTACTAAAGGAAGAACTCTTTGGCAATGTGGCTGCTGTAAAAATAAATGTTGAATAATTTTAATTCTATAAAGATAAGAAACTGTCCTCAATTTACAAAAATTAAAATGTACAGTCAACAAATCTGAAGCAGAAATAACTGCCCCTTTCTTGCCAGTCTAGACTGAAAATGAGCTTTTCCCTCTATAATCTCTGTCCTCTTGCCAAAAAGGTTTCCAGATTTACTTGTTCTACTGAAAAATCACCTTACTTCATTGTAGTGCTGGTTTCCATAACATTTTATACTTTATTAAACATTTAGCATCACATTTTAAAGGACCTGTTCCAACAGTTAAAGAGGTAACAGCTTAAATACAGAAAGTGGCATTTTCTTAACTGCACTGAAGGAGCTGAAGTATTAGTTCCAGATGTAACAGCCTAGAAGTCACAAACCGTAGTCTTGCCCAGATAACATGTGATGGTAGGGAAGGTCAGCTTTTGTGTCTGATTCTCCCTGGGGTTGGTGAGTTGTGTGTCAGAAAAAAAACAGTCTATGCCTTAGCCACATTCCCCCACCCTTGCCTGATGGCAAATTGCTTGCAACATTTGCCGTTAGCCACAAAAGAATAGAAGACTCAAGAGTGTGGATTTGCTGATACCCTGGAAAAACAACTGCACACACTTTCTGGGCTACCATCATGTCCATAGTCATGGTCATAAATGCAAGATGAACTACAAGTGACAAGAAAAACTTAAGAAGGTACATTTAGTTTCTTTGGCCATAACTTAAAGATATATCCTGACATATGGAAATGTTTCAAGTATGATGCTAAAACCCATGTCGTCAATACTGAATTTACTTAGATGTAGTCAAAGTACTTTAAAAATAATACTTTCCATATTGATATGAATTAAGATGTTAGACCAAGGCTATCTACATCCACAGTTTGATGCTTTATTTTAACCAAAGGAAAAAAGACTAAATAAAGTCTCAAAGTGAAATTAATTAAACCACAAACTCTTAAATCCTTTCCTTCAATTAAGCAAGCATGTAATACCAGGAAATAGTATGAAGTGTTCTTTTTTATTCTTTCCCACCACTCCCAACATAATTCTATTCCTAGGGGATTGGCTTGCTTATTAGCAATTCACAGTGGACAAAGAAAAGTAGTAACTGATACACAAAAATAGAAAATATTTTCAAATACAGTTCAACTTCAATTGCTCTTCTTAGCCCTTGAAAGGAAATTACATTTGTGGCTTTGACTGCTGAGCTCACCTTTGTCCACAGGGGTACCCAGAAATCTGTAATTCTCTTTTACTTTCTCCACACTAGCATATCCCATTTAAAACAGTGAAAAAAATGTGAAATTAAGTGAAAAAAATAAAGATATTTTCCTCTGGACTAAAGTATCATTTAAATATAAGCAGAAAATGAAGAGAAAAGATTTTAATAATGAACAGCAAAATACAAGTAGTAAAAATTCAGCCTATGGTTTCAGCAGGTCACATACCAGGATGAGCAAATGCAGGCAAAGGTTGTATAACAGGGGGAGCTCCGTTAGCCAGGGGGGGCACAGCTGCTGTAGGAACAGAAGATACTAGGGGTGGAGACATTCCAACAACTGGAATGGATCCCATTGGCACTGGAGCAACAGCTGTAAGCGACGGCATGCTGGCAATACCTCCCATACCTATGAAGAAAAAAAAGCCCAACACAGTTCACATCCAATCACATTTCAACATTCAATAATAATTAACCCAGTACTGCTTATAGAAGAAAATCACTTTCCAGCTGTAATGTATTCCAATTAAAATAAGGCTTCAAATTAATCATTTTAAAGAGTATCAAAAATTATGTCAAGGATCACATCAAAAGGACTCAAGACAACCTGAAGACAGATCAAACAGGATGAGAATCAAAAAGAATAAAAACTGCAGTGGACTTAAAGCGTCAAATATAATTAAATCCATGAGTCCAAAATGATATTTAAAAATAAACAAAATCCTGCCGGGCGCAGTGGTTCACACCTGTAATCCCAGCACTTTGGGAGGCCGAGGCGGGCAGATCACAACGTCAGGAGTTGGACACCATCCTGGCTAACATGGTGAAACCCTGTCTCTACTAAAAAATTTTAAAAAGTAGCCAGGTGTGGTGGTGCGTGCCTATAATCCGAGCTACTCTGGAGGCTGAGGCAGGAGAATCACTTGAATCTAGGAGGAGGAGGAGGTTGCAGTGAGCCAAGATCATGCCACTGTACTCCAGCCTGGGCTACAGAGCAAGACTTCACCTCCAAAAAAAACCCCAAAAAACCAAAACCCTAACTAGTCAAAAAAGGAGGCTGCTAAGGCAATCAATTTACTACTACTTTGAAAACTAGTAAACAAAAGGTAGAAAAATCAAACTACAATCTGCCCTTCCTATATTTACTATACCTCAGGGTAACCAGATGTTTGACGGGGAAAGCAACTTTATTTATTTCTTTTCTTTTTTCTTTTTTTTTTTTTTTTGAGACAGAGTCTTGCTCTGTCACCCAGCCTGGAGGGCGGTGGCAGGATCTTGGCTCACTGCAACCTCCACCTCCCGGGTTCAAGTGACTTTCCAGCCTTAGCCTCCCAAGTAACTGGGATTACAGATGCCTGCCACCATGCCTGGCTATTTTTATATTTTAGTAGAGACAGGGTTTCACCATGTTGGCCAGGCTGGTCTTGAACTCCTGACCTCAGTTAATCCACTCTCCCTGGTCTCCCAAAGTACTGGGATTACAGGCATGAGCAACCGTGCCTGGCCCTGGAAGCATCTTTATATAAAAATATTCTAGCCAATAAAGAAGAAATGATAAAACAAAAATAAATGTTTCCAGCTGGGCACAGTGGCTTATGTCTGTAATCTTACTACCTTGGAAGGCCAAGGCAGGAGAATCTCTTGAGGGCAGGCATCCAAGACCAGACTGGGTAACATAGCAAAATTCCACCTCTACAAAAACTTTTAAAAATTAGCCAGGCATGGTGGTACACACCTGTAGTCCTAGCTACATGGAAGGCTGAGGTGGGAGGATCATTTATGCCCAAGAAGTTGAGACTAAAGTGAGCCACAATCACACCACAGTACTCCAGCCTGGGCAACACAGTGATACCCTTGTCTGGAAAAAAAAAAAAAAGGTAAAAAGCTTCCTTTCTCTTTTATTTCTCTGTCCCAACTTTAATACCTTCTTTCACATTCAGTAAATAAATTTTAGTGTTTAAATGCCCCCTACTATTTTTTTTAAAATATTTTTGTTTGAGACAGGATCTCACTCTGTTGCCCAGGCTAGAGTGAAATGGCACAATCACATTCACCTTCTGGGCTGAAGTGATCATCCCAGCTCAGCCTCCCAAGTTGCTAGGATCACAGGTATGTATCCCTACACCCAGCTTTTATATATATATATATATGTTTGGTAGAGATGACGTCTTGCTATGTTGCCAAGGCTGGTCTCGAACTTCTGAGCTCAAGTGATCATCCTGCCTCAGCCTCCCAAAGTGCGGGAATTACAGGCACTGAGTCACCACACCTTTTACTATTTTTTTTAAAAGTAATTTTCTTTTCAACCTGAGAAAGTTAATTGAAAAAATTAATTATTACTACATAATAGTAATTAAAACATTTCTCTTTTTTTCTTTTATTATTAGAGATAAGGTCTCACTCTCATCCAGGATAGAGAACAGTCATGTGATCATAGCTCACTGTAAACTTGAACTCCTGAGCTCAAGGGATTCTTTGCCTCAGCCTTCCAAGTAGCTGGTACTACAAACATGCACCACCATACCTAGCTAATTTTTATTTTTTTAGAGACAGGGTCTTGCTATGTTACTCAGTCTGGTCTCAAACTCTTGGCCTCAGACCTCCCACAGTGCTGGGATTACAGGGGTGAGCCACTGTATCCATCCAAAAGTAATATTCTATGTGGTTGTTGTAGGAATTAAAATCTCCAAATTAATTTATCATAATCAACTTCTAATGGCAGAATATAGAAACTTTACACAAATATAGCTCAATTTTCTTTCTCCTGTGCTATTACTGTCACACATATTATAATCTTATATAAGCTCAATAGAGTTATAATTATTACTTTACACAATCTTATATCTTTTAAAATTGAGAGAAAAGAAGAAAAATAGATTCACATGGTCTTTTTAATGAACCTACTTGTATACCATTTTTGATGCTCATTTCTTTCTATATTAAAGTTACCACCTTTTGTCATTTCATTTCATCCTGAACATCATCCTTTAGTATTTCTTCTAAGGTAGGTCCACTAGCAATAAATTCTCTCAGTCTTTATTTGAAAGGGTCGTTATTTCACCTTCATTTTTAAATGATAGTTTTGCTGAATATAGAATTTTGGGTTGACTTTTTTTCTTGCAACATTTTGAATATTCCACTGCCTTCTGGCCTCCATTGTTTTCAATTACAAGTCTGCTGTTATTAGTATCCATGCCCCCCTATCCATGATGAGTTCTTTTCTGTTACTGCTTCCAAGGTTTTATCTCTGTGTTCAGCTTTTGTAGTTTATGTGTCTGGGTGTAGATCTCTCTGTATTTACCCTACTTGAGGTGTGTTGAGCTTTAGACTGTGTAGACTATTGCTTTTCACCAAATGTGGTAAGTATTTGGCTTTTATTCTTCAAATATTTTTTCTGTACCTTTCTCTCATGATCCTCCTTCTAAGACTCCCATGACACATATATTGGTAAACTTGGTCTTGTTCCACGTCTCTGAAACTTTGTTATTTTTTTTCAATTTTTATGTTCTATGTTCTCCAGATTGAATAATTTCTATTGATTCATCTTCAGCTTCACTGACTCTGTCTTCTACTATCTTGAATCTGCTATTGAGACCCTATGGTACATTTTTCATTTTAGTTATTGAACTTTATGGGTTTTGGGTTTTTTTTTTCTGAGATAGAGTTTTGCTTTTGTTGCCCAGTCTGGAGTGCAATGGCACAATCTTCGCTCACTGCAACCTCTGTCTCTTGGGTTCAAGTGATTCTCCTGCCTCAGCCTCCCAAGTAGCTAGGATTACAGGCATGAGCAACTATGTATTTTGTATTTTTAGTAGAGATGGGGTTTCTCCATGTTGGTCAAACTGGTCTCAAACTCCCGACCTCAGGTGATCTGCCCGCCTTGGCCTCCCAAAGTGCTGGGATTACAGGCGTGAGTCACCGCACCTGGCCTTTGTTTTTGTTTTGAGACGAGACCTCGCTCTGACGCCCAGGCTGGAGTGCAGTGGCGTGATCTTGGCTCAGGGAAGCCTCTACCTCCTAGGTTCAAGCGATTCTCCTGCCTTAGCCTCCTGAGTAGCTGGGATTACAGGCTCAGCTAATTTTTGTACTTTTAGTAGAGACAGGGTTTCGCCATGTTGGCTAGGCTGGTCTCTAACTCCTAACCTCAGGTGATCCGCCCACCTCAGCTTCCCAAAGAGCTGGAATTATAAGCATGCCCCTGTGCCCAGCCTTAGCTTTGAACTTTTCAAGTCCGTTATTGTACTTTTCTAAAATTTCAATTTTCCTCTTTTTGTTATTTCTATTGATTTTTGGAGAGTGTCTGTTTGTTGATTCATCTTCATGCTTTCCTTTAGTTCTTCAGTTCTTAGAACATAATTGCTGCTTTGAAGCCTTTGTCCGCTAAATGAATCCAACAGCTGGATCAGAGACAGTTTCTCTTGACTGCTTCTTTTCCTGAGGGTGAGGCAATACTTCCCTGTAATTTTTTTAATGTCTCAAATTTTGTTGAAAATGGACATTCAGATAATATATTGTAGCTACTCTGGCTCTGATTTTCCCCATGAAGGTTGTTGTTTCTATCTTTATTTAGTAACCTGCAAGGCTAAATTGGAAAAATCTATCTTTCCATGTTGTACAGCTCCTGATGGATCTGCTCAGTCGTGTTTTTAAAAATTTCTTTTTTATTTTTAAGCCTGGCTTTTTAGGGATTGCACCTGCATCTTTGTAGCACAGCAGTCAGCCAATGACGGGACGGAAGTTGTGCTCAAACACCTCAAGTCAGTCAGGCTTCCTTTCTCTGCCAATCTGTCAGCACAAAAATGCATGCAAAGTTCAGACCATTTTAAAGCCTGCCCCAACTTTTACATTTCATAGGGCCTTTCTGCATATTCTCTATTCATGTATGCAGTTTGAAAGCTAATCAGGAGTTTGTAGATGACTTGGGCCCACCCTGGTCTGAGCGGCACATGTGCATAGCCTCAGCCAAGAATATACTTGCCGGTGCCATGACAAGTTCAGGCTAATAGAGTTGCTGGTCCTACCTACTCCTCTGTGGCCAAAATTGTCATTTCCACTGACAAAGTTGCTGGGCACAGGCATGACTTCCCACTCCCAAAGCAAGTAAGCCCCCTTCAATCACAGTAGTAAGACTGCTAGTATTTACAACCTGCCCCTCCGTTTTGCCAAGCTGAAGTGTTGGGGGATAGAAAAATGCCCAGGAAAGAATGCCACAGACTTGTGCTGCTCCTATTGTTCATATCTGAAGCTCAGCAGCTTTTCAAACATAAATGATTCTCAGATGTTATATACCTTTGGTTAATTTCCAGAGCACTGAATTGGTTATTCTGTCAATTCTGTCCCTGTCTTATAGCTACCCTTGAGGGAAGAATTTGCTCAACTCAGGCATGGTTGGAAATCTCACTGCTGAAATGTTTTTTAGGTTTCCTTTAACCTATAGGCCCCTCTCCATCCTTTTCATTTCCTTTTCTGTGGAAAGACCCAGGCCATGTGACCTGTGGAGTTTCCCAGTCCAGATGTTGCTGATTGCATTCTCATGGTGCAGTTCAACATTTCCCTCTATTTTCTGTATTTCTGCAAATAGGCAGCTACATCCAAACACTGGATCAGGCTGAGGTTGGGTCTCTTTGGCAAGACTATAGGAAGCACACAAAATGTAGCTGTCTTTTTGTGATCTTGGCAGTCATTGATGCTTAATGGCTATATTTATTCATTTGTGGGGAGTTGAAAATAGTAATGTTCTAATTCTGCCATGTCTTTGTCATTTATTTGCTGTAATACTTTTATAAAGAGGTGCTTCTAATGAGGATATACTAGCTGGCTATTCACTTGTACAGCCCATACAGGAAAGGCATAATAAATGCTTGATTCTTTCCCTTAGCCTGTTTTCAAGATAATGAACTGGTTTATTAGGATCTTCCTAAGGTATGTTACTCTTGTTAAATATATATCTTATTGAGTCATAAATGTATAAGTATTTATTGAGTTTTAATTCATGGCACATTATCATTCTTGAAATTCAAATTGTCCTCTCTTTGGCCAATCAAGCCTCTTTGGGTTGGCTTCTGAGAATTTCTGATATCTTCCTACTATTCTTTGATAGCTTCCTTGCTGACCGGTATTACAAGATGAGTCCTTCAAGCTCTTCAGGCACATCTCTTATCTAGACCTGGATTCACCATTTCTCCAGGAAACGCTGGTTTCTTTTAGTGAGGAACAATATTTCGAGTTCACAATCTGGGCACTAAGGATGCTCAATGCTGATGATTGTTTCTAGTTTTTTCAGTGAACAGAACCAGGAGACAAGCACATAAACAGATAGGTAAAGAGAATGGGGGTGTGGTGAGAGAGGCCTTCTAAGTTCATATTAACACTTCCAATTTGAAAATTCAAATCCAAGACTCTACAGCTTTTTCTTTACATTTGATACTATTACATTTGTATCTCCTTTCTTTCACAGCAATACAGATTTTTCAGATATAGAAAATGACAGAATTAGACTATTCCGTAATTACTCATTTGTTTATATCACATATCTCAGACAACAGTTTCAGAATGACAATGCTAATGCTAATTTCTGAAAGCATTAAATCATTTTATTTTGCATGCAGTCCTGTCCCTCTTAAAGTTTTATTGTATCCACGTTGTCAGTGCATGGGAATTACATCCGATACTCTCTCCTCCTCAACCTTCATTCAGTCTTAGGTCTACAGCTAACTATATATTTAGTGCTCACCACCAGTCCTTATGCTGACCTATCTCTGGTTGTCTGAAGCACATTCTCTAATAGATTCTTTGAGAAAGGCTCATGTTAATATACCCTGAGTCCTTATAAATTGATTACAGTTTATCTGTTTTTTCTACTTGAAAGTCAGTTTTTCTGGACATAAAATCCTTGGCTTATTCTTTCCCTGAAAATTCTAAATATGTTACTCCATTGTCTTCTAGCAGAAAGCACTGCTGTCGAAAAATCTGAAGATAATCTAATTCTCCTCCCTTGTAGGTCATATGCTTTCTTTTTCAACATGCCTAAATACATTTTCCTTTAACTGGAATATATCTTAGTGTTGGACTTTTTAGATTGATATTCTTGGCCACATGATATCCTTTGAAATGTAGTTGAGAATCTCTTATTTTAAGAAAGTTGTCTTGAATTCATTTTTATCATTTGTTCTATTCCCTTGGTCTAGTTTTCTTCCACAGGGACTCCTACTGCCCATACATTCAATCTTCTTTGTCTTAAATATGTGTTACTGTTTCTCAAATTCTTTTTATATCTTTTTCATTTCCTTTTATTTATTTATTTGTTTTGGAGACAGAGTCTCACTCTATCCCCCAGGCTGGAGTGCAGTGGCGCGATCTTGGCTCACTGCAACCTCTGCCTCCCAGGCTCAAGCAATTCTCCTGCCTCAGCCTCTCGAGTAGCTGGGATTACAGGTGCTTGACACCATGCCCAGCTAATTTTTGTATCTTTAGTAGAGATGGAGTTTTACCACGTTGGCCAGGCTGGTCTTGAACCCCTGACCTCAGGTGATCCACCCACCTCAGCCTCCTAAAGTGCTGGGATTACAGGTATGAACCATTGTGCCTGGCCTCATTTCCTTCTAATTTAAAATTCTTTCCTCTTTATAACTTCTATTTTTCTTCAAACAGTATCCGTTGTGTTGCTTCTAGTTGCATTCACATTTCTAGAATGAATTTTTCTTTTATTAACTCATTCTTTCTGTCACCTTATTTCTAAGACTTAAAAATTCTGATTCAAGTCTTGTACCATTTTCTTGTTCTCTTTGAGCTGGTTTTAAAGTAGTCATTTACTGGTTGCTTTCACTGTCCACAGGGGTGGTATTTCTCCCTTTATTCTCCTTTTTTCTAATAATAACTTTGTGTTGTTTGACACTGCTTGACACTTTCTGCAGTGGATTTGACCTTGCTTGATACTTTCTGTTGCTCATTCTTATGTGAGCCTTGCTTCCCAGAAATTCCAGTCTCCGTCCTCCTCCCCTACTTTTTTCTGGACCTTTTCTTTCCTTTGTATCCATGTCCCTCTACTGCTCAATTTTGATTCCACTCCCAGCCATTTCTCCTGAGTACGAAGCCATGTCCCAAAACAAAGGCTTGTTGGGCCAGTCTTGAGAGTTCATATGGGCTGGACTGCTCCAAATCTCTCAGGTCTTTTGTACTCACTCAGTACTGCAGAGAGCATAACCTTTTCCCGTTTCTATTACTGCTCTCAGACTGGTTAGTTGAAATTTCTTGCAAATACCTGTTAGCTATTTTGGGGTTTTTCTATTCCCAAGTGCACCAGATACCCGAATTCTTTCCTCTTCTTCCTGCACTGTTACAAATGTACTCAATTCTGTTCTGTTTGTATTTCTTTTTTAACTAAGAGCATGTATTACCTTTACAAGATTTAAAAAATAGGGCTGGGCGCAGTGGCTCACACCTGTAATCCCAGCACTTTGTGGGGCAGAGGTGGGTGGATCACGAGGTCAAGAGTTTGAGACCAGCCTGGCCAACATGGTGAAACCTCGTCTCTACTAAAAATACAAAAATTAGCCAGGTGTGGTGGCATGTGCCTGTAATTCCAGCTACTGGGAAGACTGAGGCAGGAGAATTACTTGAACCTAGGAGGCAGAGGTTGCAGCGAGCTGAGATTACACCACTGCACTCCAGCGTGGAAGACACAGCAAGACTCAATCTCAAAAAAAAAAAAAAAGATTAGTAAAAATAGTGTTGTTGAGTACAGTGGTCATCCCTGGGTAATAGAATTAATAGTAATTTTTACTTTTCAAGTCTTGTTGCATTGTTGACTTACAATTAGCATCTATTACTTATAAAAATCAGACTACTTTCATTTTTAAAAATAATGTTTATAAGACACTGAAAATCCAACAAAGAGAAGGAAAATAATCTAACTTGGGCTTTATTGAGTAAAAGTTTATTAATCATAATCATCTAGATGCGTGGTTTACAGTTCACATACATACTATCAAGCACGTTACCACACATCTCATTTGGCATCTGATTAACTTTACATATCCACACATAGCAATATGTATCAGGTTGACCTTGTTAGTTTTAGAATTCCAAAATTTTCTAGATTATTTGATAACTATATTTTTAATATGTTTTTCTTTTAAAAAAAAATTTGCTTTTTTTCTTTTGATAACTATATTGAATTATACTCCAAATTATGGTTTTTGCTTACGTAAGAATGTCAAATTACTCTAGCAATAACTAAGAACAGACAGAAACAAACTAAAAAGTTTTCATGAGCTATCATTCAGACTTTCAAGAGGCTTGACATAGCATATTGTACAACCAGTTAACCTTCAAGATACTTACCCCAGCTGTGCCTAAAAGGAGGCTAACCTCAACAAGACACTGAGGAAAAAGATAACAATTTAAAAAATACTGTTTAATCACCACACTGGTAAAAAAGACCTTTTAAGCCTCCAAATTTGTTAAAATCTTCTCTTACATAATAATTTCTCCACTTTACGGAAATGGAGAAATTTCTTAGCTAGCTACATTAAAAAAAAAAAAATAGAAATAGGATCTCACTATGTTGCCCAGGCTGGTCTTGAATTAGAAGCCTCAAGCAATCCTCTGGCCTCAGCCTCCCAAAGTGCTGTGATTATAGGTGTCAGCCACTGTGCCTGGCCTACTGTGCTTTAAAAAGCCACTGCAAAAAGACTATCATCCTTTTGACAACTGACTACCTTTTCTGAATGAATAACTTTCTAAATAAATATATCTACCAGAAACTGTATTATGGCTGCCATCACCTCTTACTGTACTAAGTCTTCATTCTTGGAATTCTCTCCCCTCTTCCAAGTCTCCAATCAGGCTTTTGACCCTATCACTCTACTGAAACTGCTTGTCAAGGTCACTGACAAGCTCATCATATGAAATCTAATCACCACGGTTTTGCCCTATTCTTAATCTCTCAAAAGCAGTTCAAACAATGGAGCACTCTCTCCTTCTTGGAACAATTTTTCTTGGAAGTAGGACTACAATCTTCTGCCATTTCACTTTTGTTAGTTTGGTTTCTGGCTTCTTCCCTTTTGCCTAGCCTTTAAATGTCACATCACACCAAGGCTTGGGTCTACACCATCCGCTCCTTATAGCTAAGCTTCCCCCAAGACATCCTCTCCATATCCAAACTGCCCCAGAGCTGATCAATCCTTCCTCTGAGCTCCAGCCATCCCTGTCTCCTTAACATCCCAATTTGGAAATCTACTAGAGTGCTCAAAATCACCAAAACGCTTAATTTCTCCTCTAAAACCATTCCTCTTCCTGTTATTCCCATCTCAGTATGTAGTTACACCATCCATCTAGTTATTCATGCGAAAAGCCTTAATTCTCTTTTTTCATTTCTTATTTCCAATCTATTGACAAGTCCTTTTTACTTTTTCTCCAAAATACAGGCTATAATGAATCTAATCTGTCCTCCACATTGATTTTTCACCACCAGATATAAATCAGCATTACTTCTTGCCCATGGCAAAAGCCTCCTAACTGATCTCCAGGATTCCATTCTTGTCCCACTACATTCCAGTCTTCAGATAACACAGACTAAGTCCTATCAACCATGTCACTCTTCTGCTTAAACAAACTGTTGCTTGCTTGCTTTCTTTTCCTTATGATCTACCCATGCTTCAGCTACAACGCCCCTCGCACACCTTCCAAACCCCGAGCTAGTTTTTGCCTTAGGGCCTTTGCAAATGGCAGTTCCTTTAGCCTGGAAAGCCTCTCCCCTAGGTCTTCACGTGGCTCTCATCATCTACATCAGATCAGTCACCTGCTCAAATAATTCTTCCCTGGCCATCCCGTCCCGCTGCACGCACGCTCTTTCTCTCTCCCTCTCTCTCTCCTATTACCCTGTTTTAATGAACTGATTGCACTTATTCCTACCTAAAAGTATTTATTGCCTTGCTCCCTACAATTTGAAAATAAGATCCACAAAGAAGAATCACTTGAACCCGGGAGGTGAAGGTTGCAGTGAGCCGAGACTGCACCACTGCACTCTAGCCTGCGCAATAGGAGTGAGACTGCATCTCAAAAATAAATAAATAAATAAATACAAGAATGTCTGGCATGGTGGCTCATGCCTATAATCCCAGTACTTTAGGAGGCTGAGGAGAGTGGATCACAAGGTCAGGAAATCAGGCCCATCCTAGCCAACATGGTGAAACCCCGTCTCTACTAAAAATACAAAAAAAGCCAGGCATGGTGGCACACACTTGTAGTCCCAGCTACTCGGGAGGCTGAGGCAGGAGAATTACTTGAACCTGGGAGGCAGAGGTTGCTGTGAACCAGTATCGGCCACTGCACTCCAGCCTGGGTGACAGAGCAAGACTGTCTAAAAAAAAAAAAGAAAAGAAAGTATCATTCATCACAACGGTAGGAACCATGATGTCTTGCTGGCCAGCATGTTCCAGCAACTAGGACACACAGTAGGGGCTTACAAAACACCAGTTTAATCCAATAAAACCATGTACCCTGGCAAAACAAAAACCAAGCAAAAGAAAAATAGACTCCTCCTGTATAAATTGAGTCCAGAACAAAAGAATTATGCTGAATGCAAACACACTGGTGAAAGAAGGTACCAGGTCTACGCACAGAACTTCCTAGAATAGAAAATTCTACTTTCTGGGTGCCCTTAGGCAAGTAACAGTATCACTGCATCCCATTTCTCTCTCTTCTCTATAGGGGAGTTGAACAAAATCATTGTTCAGACCCCAGCCTGAGCCTTAATTCTACAGTATGTTAACAACTACATTAAAAAATAGGTGAGGCTGGGTGCTGTGGCTTATGCTGTATTCTCAGCACTTTGGGAAGCTAAGATGGGAGAATTACTTGCAATTAGAAGTTTGAGGCCAGTATGGGCAACACAGCAAGACTGTATCTACAAAAGAAATTTTTTAAATTAGTTCAGTGTGGAGGCGCATGCCTGTAGTTCCAGCTACATAAGACGCTGAAGCAGGAGGAACGCTTGAGCCTAGGAATTGGGAGGCTGCAGTGAGCTATGATCATGCTACTGCACTCCAGTCTGGGCAACAGAGTAAGACCTGTCTCAAAACAAAACAAAACCCATGCACTCAAGCAACCCTGCAAGAGTGACACGCCATGTTACCCAGTTGGTTTGGTGATAATGAAGGTAGGGAGAAGGTAATTTTAAAAAACCTAAAGCCTTCAGATAAACTGTAGCTTTGGACAGGTTCTATCTCCTTTGTTAGAAATAAAGCCTTAAGCAAAATGTTTAATTTCTTAGAATCCCAGTTCCCTCATTTATATAACAGGGCTAATAAATTCTGCATACATTTTAGCGATATCATTGTGATCAAATAATACATTATTTGTGAAGGCACATACTATATATAAGGGTGAGGAAATGCAGAGTCAGGCTTTTGTTTTGTTTTTTGAGATAGGGTCTGGCTCTGTCACCCAGGCTGGAGTGCAGTGGCACAATCTCAGCTCACTGCAATCTCCACCTCTTGGGCTCAAGCCATCCTCCCATCCCAGTCTTCCAAGCAGCTAGGACTACAGGCGAACACCACCATACCCGGCTTATTTTTGTATTTTTTTAGAGATGGGGTTTTGCCATGTTGTCCACGTTGGTCTCAAACTCCATAACTCAAACGATCTGCCCACCTCCGCCTCTCAAAGGGCTGAGATTACAGGTGTGAGCCACCGCACCTGACCAATAATTTTAAATATTAATGAGAAAACAGGCCGAGTGTGGTGGCTCATGCCTGTAATCCCAGTACTTTGGGAGGCTGAGGCAGGTGGATCACCTGAGGTCCGGAGTTCAAGACCAGCCCGACCAACATAGTGAAACCCTATCTCTACTAAAAATACAAAAATTAGCTGGGTGTGATGGCGTGCGCCTGAAGTCCCAGCTACTCGGGAGGCTGAGACAGGAGAATTGCTTGAACCCAGGAGGTGGAGGTTGCACTGAGCCGAGATCATGTCACTGTACTCCAGCCTGGCAACTGAGCGAGACTCTGTCACAAGAAAAAAATAATAATAGTAGTAAATTATTTTATTCTCAAATGGCTGAATGAACTATAAAAAATATTATGTATATTGCCCTAGATTGAGCTGAGAGGTGGAACTAGGAAACACTAGCAAAGACTAGATCTTTGAGTAAACTTGGGCAAACCTGATCAGGATCACGTACTAGTAACTTCTCCTATGTCTTGATATCCTTCATGGGTTAGCCTCTTCAAAATCATTTATGGAGAACATCAATGTGATGAGAACGAGGTGAGGAAAGACAGGGAGAAGTCTAGGGGAAGAGCGATGGGCTGCTTGGCAGAGTATTAGATCAGAAAACCTGGCAGATTTCCCTTCCTAACAGTAGCAGGTTACTTAATGACTGTAAAACCTTCTCAGCAGGAAGGTCACAACCTCCTGAAACTAAATCAGCAATAGCTCCATAGTTGGAATTTTGATGGCAGAATGGAGTAGGAGAAAATAAATTAAATGTTACAGGAAAAATTACTGACCCTCAGTTTTGAGAGAAAAAGAAGAAATGGGATGCCTCCAGTCATCTGACCTTCTCTTCACTATGAGATTTCTTCTTGCAGCGTTGGAAGAAAGCCAATAGAAAACCAAACACCGTTTTTGGTTGTTTTTTTTTTTAAAGACAGGGTATCACTTTGTCACCCAGGCTGGGATGCATTAGTGTGATCTTGGCTCACTGCATGCTTAACCTCTTGTGCTCACATGATTCTCAGCCTCGGCTTCCCAAGTAGCTGGGACTATAGGCACACACCACAGTGCCTGGTTAATTTTTAAATTTTCAATAGGGACAAGAACTTGTTATGTTGCCAGGCTGGTCTCTAACACCTGGGCTCAAGCAATCCTCCTGCCTTGGCCTCCCAAAGTGTTAGGATTACAGGCATGAGCCACTGTGTTCAGCCCCAAACACCCTTTAGCTGTTTTAACACCTGGGTCCTGACCAAAGATTGGCTACAGAGGCCTTCAGGGATTCAGAGCAAGTTCCACTTAAATGAGCTGGTTAACTAAAGGCTAAACACTGTGAGCACACACTGGACAAGACAAACAATGGCCCCAGCCATGTGGAGACTGCTGCAGTGTTCACATCTGCTCTTCCTTACCTTTGCTAACACATGGATTTTTCTTTCTTTTCTCAAACCACAATTTGCCTAAAGATCTTCCCAAAACCTTTTCCCTTACAAAAACCAGGCTTGTGGCTAAATCTTACTCAAAGAAAGGCAATACATTGTTTTTAATAGGAAACCTAATAAGTAAAACCAGAGTATTTCTATATCTTAGCTTATCATAGTATCCAAGATACCCTGAATTACTGTTGACTGCCCCCTCCCAAATCTGTTTCACTTTATCATTTATCACCAGCTGTCTGAGGATGAAGAGAAGAAAAGAAACTATAGCCACAATTTTCATGTTTTGTTTTAAACTGTTAAAGAACCTCCCCATGAATCAGACGTTAGATTTGATTACTGTGATGTCCAAATCAACCTAAATAAAGTCCAGAATGAGAAGAGAAATCAGAACTGTTGATCTCAGTCAACTAATTAACCAATTAACTTATAAGAAAAATACCTATTTGAAAGATAATTTTTTATCGAATTATGTTTGTTTGTTTGTTTGAGATGGAGTCTTGCTCTGTCACCCAGGCTGCAGCACGGTGACGCGATCTCGGCTCACTGCAGCCTCCATCTCCCGGGTTCGAGCGATTCTCCTGCCTCAGCCTCCCAAGTATCTGGGACGCACACCACCATACCTAGCTAATTTTTTATATTTAGTAGAGATGGGGTTTCGCCATGTTGGCGAAAGAGCTGGGATTACAGGCATGAGCCACCATGCCCGGCTGTAATTATGTTTCCAATCAGGATAAAAATGTTTATTTTTTCTCTATTCCATTTTGTTCTAAGAAAGAATTTAATGTGGCCAAGTGACTCAATACTGTGATTCAAAATATATATTTCTAGATACCATAATCCAAAGAAATTGTTTATGCACAAGGAGAAACAGACATTATGGAAACCGAAAACCAAAAGGAAGTATGCAACAACCTGAAAGATCAACAGAAGAGCAAAAAAAAAAAAAAAAAAAAACCCAGAAGCTACAGCAGCGGACTGCAAGTTTGTTCCTTTTCCCCTGACTGACAGCCTGCACCTCTGCTTTCATTTTGATTACTTTACATCCTAGGGTTCAAATGTGAATATGCTCCTTCTCCTCAGTACTATCTTCCTGCATAGGGCCATCATTTTTTCAGACAGAATTACCTCCTAGAATTTCATAATGTTATAAACTACGAGGGAAAAAAAGGAAAACATTTATTTTTAAAATATACAACAAAACACACAAAACCAATTCATTTTCAGACTTACCAAATGCTGGTGCACTAGAAATAGCAACTGGCTGCTGTTTCATGACAGGGGGAAGTGCAGAGGGTAGCTGATATCCTTGTAGCTTGAGTTTGATAAGTTTCATAGCTATGGAAAACTCCACTTGATCCATTCTTCCATCATTATTCATGTCAGCTAGTGCCCTGCAAACCGACAGCATGGCCTGAGAACAACTGTGACCATAAAAGAACCTTTCCAAAACCACCACTCCCACCAACACTAAAACAAATAATTAGCACCCTTACCCCTACTAGGGAGAACAACAGAAAACATTAACTGTTTACCAAGCTGCGGGGAATAGCCTGTAAATACTGGCAAAGTTTTATAGAAACATAAAATATCTTTCACTCTGCCACTTTACCAGGTAACTTTCAGCCCCAGTGTGAGGATTTGTTCTTTAGACATCAAAAGGGGTTTCTTTCTGAAGTAATGAAAATATTCTACAATTAGATGATAGTGACTGTTGCACAACTCTGAATAAACTAAAACCAATGAATTTGACACTTTAAATGAGTAAATTTTATTATATGAATTATTTCACAATAAAGCTATTAGAAAAGAAAAAGATTTAGAAACAGAGAATGTTACTGCTAGAGATACTTAGATTGCAATAACTTCTCTGTGGAGTTCTGCAAACCTCAACGTGGGAACATGACACTACCTACCTATGCTATGCTAGGGTTACTAAACTATAATGCTACTAAACCTCTAAAGCTCTTGAAACTAACTTTTCTTTACAATCGTGCCCCATATCACTCAACAATATTGTAACTCAGCTTACAAAATGTGTTTGCTATTTGAAATGGTACTCAAATATACATGGTCCAAGTACAACCTGTAATGAGCTTTAAGAGAAAGTATTTTCTCTCAAAGAAGAGTAAGCAAAAGGACTCACTTCTCGGCCTTTTGGCTAAGATCAAGTGTAGAAGGCCAAGCAAAAGGAATGAAAGTTTGTCCTTGTAAATGGAAACGACATTATGTCAAACTGTGCGTATTCATGATTTAACCTCTTCTGCATAAAAAAGGTTTATTCAGATTTTATTTCTTTTAATCTAGATATTAAAAGCATAAGGATTTATTTTTTTAAACCAATGTTACAAAAAAGGTATTTGAAAGATCTAAAGACGACAGTTCATTTAAAATATCATGACTAGCCATCTTTTAGACTGAGCCATATCCAGAGAGTGTTCACAAAAGAAAATTAAGTTACACAGAAATTCATCATGCATAGCCGGAGTTAAAGAAACAAAACGTGAGGGTGGGCAGGGTAATAGCAAAAAAAAAAAAAAAAAAAAAAAAAAAAAAAAAAAAATGAAAAAAAAAAAAAACAAAAAAAAATAATGGCAAAATAAAAAAATAAAAAAAAAAAAAAGTTGAAAAAAAATGTAAAATTTGTCACAAAAAAT